>PVIU01011356.1:0-44524 GCA_004026605.1 Ondatra zibethicus | reverse complement strand
TATATACAGATCCTCCTGGAAGTTGGAAGCAAAGAAGGTCATCAGGCAAAAGTTGGAAGCCAGGGCGTGGGGATAGAGGTGGGGGGTAGGGAAGTAGGGCAAGGGGAGAGAGGTAAGGAGAAGGGAGAAGGACTGGGGAGAGCTTGGGGGAGTGGGAGGGTGAAGATTTAGGAAAGGTAGACATTGGAGAAGGGAATAAGATATCTACATTTAGGGAGTCATTTTATGATTGGCAAGATACTTGGCTCTGGAGGGGATCCCAGGTGTCCACGGGCATGTCCCCAGCTAGGTATTCAGGCAGCAGAGGGGAGGGTGCCGGTAGCCTTGTCCCATAGTCACATTGATGATTTTCTTGTTCACCATTATATAAATTTCATCTGATGGATGGAGATAGAGACAGAGACCCGCATTCACATCAGAGCAATGGATTGAGCTCCGAAGATGCAGTTGAAGAGCAGAAGGTGAGAGATGAGCCAGGAAGTTAGGACCGTGAGGGGCTGGTCCACCTACTGAGACAGTGTGCCTGATCTAATGGGAGCGCACCAATCCTTCTTGACTGGAACTGAATGAGCATATGTCAAACCAGACTCTCTGAATGTGGCGGCGATTGGGAGTGGACAGAGAAGCCATCAACAATGACACCAGGACCTATCTCTTCTGCATGTATTATCTTTTTGGGAACCTAGTCTTTTTGGATGCACACCTCCCTAGGCCGGGAGGGAGGGGAGTGGGCCTTGGACTTCCCACAGGGCAGGGCACAGAAGAAGGGGGAGGGAGGAGGAGTGGGGTGGCGCAGGAGGGGACTGGGAGAAGGGGAAAAATGTAAAAATTTTATTTATTTAATTATGTTTTTGAATGGAAAAAAATAAAGAATACGAAAAATAAAAGAAAAAAAATATAGTGAAGACTTGCAATTTCTCCACACAAAGATTTTTCAAGTGTACTACTATGGCCACAGATAAATGGTGTCTACTAAACTGTGTAGCAAGATCACAGGATGACCAACCACTGTAGTATGTAAGAAAAGTAAAACAGACTTCTCCATCCAAATCAGTCACCATGCTACTTCCAAAACTTACCTTTCAGTTCTTTAGCATTATAGTTTAATTTTTATTTTTAATTCTTAAGAACTCTTCTCTGTCTTCTGTGTCTCTGTCATCGTGCTACTTCAAATCAGCAACTAAAATGTGACTCACACCATGAATCAGAATAATTTTCTAAACCTCACCAGGTTTACCAACTTTAAGGTATAAAAATTCTTCTTTTAATTTCATATCCACTCAGGTATGTGAGTGAATGAATAAGTAAGTACCAGGTCAGACCAGGCCATTGTTGCTGTCCTTTCAACGAGGTTGCATCCACCTCCAATTCAGAACTCTGTTTCTCTGAGAGACTAACATCACTAAACTAATTTGTAGCTTCTAAACTTCTGCAGTATTTGTTGCTGTGTTCTTAGAACTCCAATAGAGCTTTATGGGTAACATTGATCCTGGGAATTCAATAACATCCTATAGTCTCTATCATAGTAACTTCAACAGAAAACTATAGGAGTCACATTAATATATTTTATTCAATAGTCACCTCAGAAAATGAAGCATAAAAGCTGCCAATTATTTGAGCACAATATGAAAAGAAAGTTATTCACTGTGCATAATTAATTTGAGCATTTGGTCAGGTGAAGATTCCCAAAAAATGATTAAGAAAATGAGTACTGACTGCCAGTCATCTGGGCATTTGTACATTGGACTCTGTATTACATTTCCAGATTCACCTACACTTCTGCCATTCTCCCTGCATATCACAGGGAATTCCATCTTCTCTTTGTCTTTATCATAAGTGGAAGCTAAAAGAGCTTCTTTGTATATCTCTTTTTCCTAATATGTGAAAATCAACAAGTAATCATTCATAACCATTTTAAATATAATGTATAATTTGTTATTATCAGACTTATAAATGCTATCAAAAGTATGTGCATATCTAAACTCATTTAAAATTTTAAAATAATAATAAACAATTATCTATATAAATATTGATGGATATTTCTCATTATGTAGTTCTCTAATTATTAGGCTAATCTTTTTAAAAAGGAATCATAAGTGAGTTGAAGTTTCAGAAAAATCTAAAAGTTAAAAAACAATAACCCCATTTTAAAAATGATTTAGGGATTATTCTGAAATAGTTTATTTTATTAGTCAAAGTTCCCCTGCAGATTTATCCTCCCTCCCTTCCTCCTCAATCTAATACCTCCCTTCCTCTCTTTCTCCCCTCCCTCCCTGATTCCCTCCTCCTTCCATCTCTTTCGTTATCTCTCTTTGCAGGTCTCATGTAGATCAGATTGTCTTCTCGCCATGTACATGGCTTAGACTCCATTTTCCTTATCCTTTGCAATTTTACAAGTGCAGTAGTCTCATATGTAACAGCTGTTTCCTTAGGACAATAGGATGAGAATATAATTCATGATGTGGTGTTGTAATAAGGTTGCTTGTTGGTTCCCAACTGCACAGAAACTATATTATTTAGAACACTGTTTGGCCCATTAGCTCTAGCTTCTTATTGGCTAACTCTTACATATTAATTTAACCCACCTCCATTAATATGTGCATCACCATGTGGTTGTGGCCTACCAACAAAGTTTCAGAGAATCTGTCTCCAGTGGCTGCTCCATGGCTTTTCTCTCATTCTTCCTTCTTTCTCCCAGGATTTAGTTTAGTTTTCCCCACCTACCACTATTCACTGCAAAGACCCAAAGAACCAATGATATTCACAGCATACAGAGGGGAATCCCACATCAATGTGGATGGATAGTAAATATCTAGCTTTCCTTTCTGTCTTAACAGACTTTTGGTTCAAACTTCTATATCTGTCTGTCCTAAAGTAAAATACAACACCCTGAAATATTTGTTGATCAGTATACATCTTCTCACAGGGGATTGTTGATACTCACAGGTGAAAACAGGTGATAAATTTAGACCTAGAATAAGGAGATTCACATTATAATTTTCAAAAAGTTGTCAATACCTGTCTTCCTTTTGTTTCCTATGACGTGCCAATAAAATGAAAAAATTTAGCTTGTCTGTCCTAAAATCCTGTTCTATTCATCTGTGAGAGACTTGAACACTTGTGTGGCCTCCAACTGCACCAAAGCACTTGACAATGCACAGATACTATTTGGCATTTGGGAATTTCATTTTTGTAAGTTAATACTCTTGCTCATCTAAATCATGATTTTTATGTCATTGCAAACAAAGGCATTGTAGCAGGAAGAAAATTACTAGATATTTGCCAAAGAATACTTACTGCCTTAAAGGAAATAGAAATATAACTCTTTTTCTCATTACAGAAGTCTGTTGAGGCAGTTCAGGCCAGATCTGTGGTGTCATTAATGATTGACTTCTATCTGCTGGATACTCCCATATCCTACTGTATTGATTTTACAAAATGAAGTTTCAAATGATGTTAGTTAAGCAAATGAGCAATAGTATCAACAACAAGAAAAGAGAAAATTCAGTGTTAAGAGACATTTTGAAATAAGGCTGTGCCAAGCATAGGTTTGGTTAAAAAAAATAGACATTTGTGGAAATATGAAGTGCTAGTACATTAAATTATCAGTGACAACAGACTAAACCATTAAAAATATGCCAATATTAGTCATTTAAAAATGTGCCTTGGTTTCAATCTTCCTAATTCAAAAGCTAAATATTATTAGTCTTTCTTTAGAAATATAGCCCTGTTAATGTGATTTTAGTAACAACTGAACAAGTAACTGGTTTTGAAAGCACGTCCTATAGTTAGATTACAGAAAATAATATTTAAACCTTCAAGACTGAGCAGTTCTTGCTTCTCACATTGTTGGTCTCACTGAATTTTCTGCAGAAGCACATTTCAAAGTGCTACAAAGCCCTCAACTTCTACACCATTAACCAGAACTTATAGGAAATGAAAGGGAAAGAAAATTAAACTATAATGAAATTTTTACCTAGGAATGAATAGTATGTTGCCCTAATGGTCATGATATTTATTATATAAGAAATATTTGCTTTTTCAACATTCTTCAACTAGTTTCTTTAGAATACTTACCATATCATAATGACATTAAAAGTAAGGAATTCTTACCCATCTCAGAGTTGAAGTTTGTTAACCTGACTGTTGTCTTCAAATGATTCAACTAATTATTTTCGATTACAATTTCAGTCCCCACATATATCCGGAATCTAATCATCAAGATACCAGGCATAATATGTCTTTATTAAAATTATATAAATATATCATTAGAAATATTGATGTTAATGTGGCAATACAAAGAAATTATGACATTTCCTAGATAGTAGAACTATTTTAAAATATTTTTGCTTAGATGAGGAGCAATATTACACATTCTATAATCACAAAATTTAAAATAATATAATAGTGACCTTCGTGTTATGTTATGAGTCACCTTTTCAGGTAGTTTTGTATTTTTCAGGTATATTCTTATCAATCCACAGCCCAACTTCTCATATTGCATGTTTTCTTTAGTAGAAAAAATGTAGAGATCATGCCTTGGAAAGTGGTACACAGGGGCTCAAATTTCTTAAGCCTCTGTTAGAATCATTACACATACTAACTATAGATTGGTTGAAATTCTATGCATGCAAACTTACAATAAATTGCCATTTTATGGTATCAGCTACAGTATTTGAACCATTATTGAACTTTCTATACTACATGGAGAAGCCTGAAACAATGTAGAGAGAATTTAAATAATGATATCTTTAAGTATGAGTTAATTTATTAACATCATTAGTCTGAAAAACAAAGGAATAAAAGCAATCTCAAAATTTGGTTTTCTAAAACATAGTAGTCCTCCAAAGACCAAGTCAGCAGTAATGACAGAAAAATTTACTCTATAAAAACATAAAAGTCACAACACTTAACTAGGTTTCATTTCCACAGCATGCACTTTCTTTACTGTATCAATTCATTTGACATTTTTTTCCTGGTGGTATATTTTATACTTTTAGTCTGATGTAATCATTTTTAAAAAGATAATTATAATTTGACAAAATTAAGTCATACATTTTGTTGCTAATCATGATTTATTAGCATTAGATATACTTATTTGTCATGGTAAATAACTCCTCAACAAAAGTTTGAAAACTAATTTTCAACATAGAACATAGTCTTGTCAGCAATGGATTGAATTTGAAGCATTAGGCACTTAAAATCAGAATCAGAATTTCAGTACCATACTTAACCATACCCTTGTTACATATACTCTGCCTGATAATGGTAAGAATTTGAGGGAAATGACACCAATACAAATGCCCCGCTCTGATACTCCTTTGTCTTATCTAGTGGGAAATGAACACAGAAAGGTACTTCCAGGTCTCTCCATCATCACATTTTTATGCAGAGAGTTGTTCAGTTGAATATACTAAATTCATCTTCAGGCAATCACCATGAAAATGATTAAGTAGTGCATGGAGCCCAAAGCAAATGTGATTCATCATACCCTTTAAAAAAAAAAATCAAGGTTTCCAAAGCATTGAGACTTTCCCATCTTTCTCTTTACATAGGCAATAGGAAATTCTGGGAAGAAGCCGATGGGAGCAGAAATGACATGAGGGCAAGTTGTCACTTTTCCTCTTGTCCATGTATCACATCGTGTGTGTTGGGTACATAAAACATAGCAGAATTATGAATTATGCAATTACTTATTGTTGGGAGAAAACAAGATTTTGGAACCAACTTTAAGCATGTCTTTCACAAAATGTTGAAATTAAAGTAATTGGTCTGGAAAAAGAAAATCTTGCAATAGTGGAAATACCAGGTACAAATACTGTGAGTTTATCTACATAGCATGCCCAATACCTAACTATTCATTTAAATCCATGAAAGGTTTTAAGACATTTGAAAGTAATGTAATGATTACAAATGAATTAAGTGGTATAGAAACATGATATTGTAGCTTTTTTGGTGACTTATATATTAGTAGATAGTGATATAGTTTTAGCTAATAATCATAACTTTATAAATTAAAAACATCTCCAATGAAAATGTTAAAAAAAACTGTTTATTGTACTCCTCAAAGACTGGAGTGATCCATACAGGTAAGAGTGATTGTGCTGGCAGGATCTAGTTGTTCAGAAAAGGAAGCATCAGGCCCCTCACTAAATCAATTACAGGTCAATAGGAGCACATAGACAAGGGAAAGAATGGGAGTTAATAGATAGAATGGCTGAGAAGAAACATTAGGACTTTTACAGAAGTAATTTCTTTGATTCCTAAAAACTCATGTATTAAAATTTTACTCAAATATGATAGTATTAGGAGGTGTGTATTTTTGGTGTTGTTAAGATATTGAGAGTAAAGCTCTTCAAGTAAATATTTCAAATTAAGATTATTTGCTAAATATGCTCTATCTGCATCTTCAAGTTTTTTCAAGTATTAGTAATCACATGGTAAAATCTAGTCAAAATATATAGGAAAGCAAATAATTCAGATAATTAATAGAACTAATATATAGTACATAGACCTACATCCTTCCCTGTTTCTGACACTCTCTCTCATAAATAGAAATATTTATTCAATGTATATGGTATATTGCTATAACATTGGTATGTATTTATAAAGTATAGCTTTTTTCTCTTATATTCATCAAAGACTGTAACTGATCACTTATCCTATATGTCATTTGATAATCTCAATTGTTTCAATCCTTTGATGTCCTTATTGATTCTCCATTTTTTCACTGGGCTATTTTTACTCTTGTATGCTGCTATGTAACAGAATATGTTATCTTTTTGAATGAATAATGATGTTGACAGTATTCAAATACTTCATTGAAAATTTGATATTCTATTTTTTATTAAACTTAATTATTTTCTTTAAATGTTTACTTGATTTTTCTGATGTATGCATTATATTTTCTGAAATACTAGTTGTTTTTATCTTTTTATAATATTTTGGTAAACTGAATTTCATTATGATAATATTTTCCAAATCATCATGTTTCTATAAAATGTTATGCTTCATGTGTCTTTATTAACCTATAGTTTTTAAAGGTTCATACTCTATGTTGCTAATGTTATTATTTGGCCTTGATTAAATATTGACAATTAAATATACATAACTGTTGCTAATTTTTTCATCAAAAGATTGAAGTGAAATAAGGATGCACTATAATGCTTTAAACATAGAGTTATTTTTGTACAATATAACTTCTGTATTACAGACCATTTTATAGCATGGTCATTGATTCCACCTCATGACCTCTACTCTCCAGGCACACAGTATCTTCATTTTTTGCATCATATATTATTGCTTTGCTGTTTGTGAATAATGTTCTTGTAGATGAACAGATTAAAAATAAACTTTCCTATTTATTGTCTCTTCACTTTGGTGATTGTTTCCTTTAAGGATCCAAAGGCATTAGTTTTATAGTCTCATTATGCTTTCATTACTATTTTCTGTTTGCTTGGGTATTTTTCGAGACAGGGTTTCTCTGTGTATCCCTGGCTGTCCTGGAACTTGCTCTATAGACCAGAATGGCCTTGAACTCACAGAGATCCACCTGACTCTGCCTCCCAAGTGCTGAGATTAAAGGCTTGTGGCACTGTCTCCTGCCCACTTTCATTAGTGTTACTAGAAGTATTGTGCTTGTACTTGTTTGGTCTTGGAGTCATTGGAAATATAATTTTTAGTAATTAATTTAGAATTCCCCCCATAGTTCCTTCTAGTTCCAGCCTCTAACTTCCAACCCCTTCCCAATTTGTTGGTCTCTTTTTAATTTTTATAATAACCCACTGTGCTAACTATTTTCTTAAGAATGTGGGTCCATCCACTAGAGCATGATTAACTTAGCAGTGAAATCTCCTTATTTAAATGCCAGGAAAGACTTTCCACATTTCCACTAGTATAATTCTTCAATTGTTACAAATCCAATAGTTAAATATGAAAAATATAAGTTTATGGAGTTTTATAATTTGTGAGAGATGGGAGTCTTTTTCAATTCTGCATGTGGATATTCAATTTTCTTAGTGTCATAAAATGGGAATTTTGCTCTTTTTTAATGTGTGTTCTCAATACTTCTGATGAATACCAGGTGGCTGTAGTTCTATATGGCTTTCTGGCCTCTACCTATTCTATTATTATTCTCTGTGTCTTTTTAATGCCATTACAATGAAGTTCTGGTATCTGAACCATTGGAAAATGTGTTTTCTGATGGTTTTAGAAACTGAGACCGTCTTCCATTATCCATCTCCAAGTGGGTCTGCCCACATGCAGATGTCCACATATGAGTACCTGACATAATAACACCATGATGCCAGCACCACTACATATACCCAGATAAATATAGCTATGTGTGATAGATTTTATGTCATAATGTACTTAGGTGGACCAGTCACACCTGTGTAGAGACCAGCTATTGTGTTGAAACAACAGTATTGGAAGTAAGATGATACATCATGAATTATAATTGAAGGGTAAATGTAAATTCATGTATGGTAAAATCATAAACTATTGCAATATCTAATCTCTACCATGAGAACTTAATCTAGATGCTGATTGCTATTCGTATTCACCTGTGGTTGATGTGAATACTTCCCTGTTGTGTTAGTAATAGATAAATTAAAAACACACATACACACAAACACAGCATGGCAAATCATTAAAACCTTTAATGAACTGTATTGACTGAACAATTCCATGTATCATTTTCTGTATTATAAAAGTTATTGTTATATGTTGTTTTTATTATAAAACCATCCAAAGCAATGACTTTTTTTAGAGAAGATCATTAAGGAAAGAAAATATACTGAGGCTTATTTACAGTATGGTTTTATCTCAATAATTATAGCAAGAAATATGAAATCCAAATGTGTAATTTGTTGTGATGTTCTATCAGTCAAATATATAAAAGCAAACAAACTGAAATGCCATTTTGATAGAAAGTATCTGAGATTTTCCAGAAAAGATACAGATTATTTTAGAAGCAAATCTGAGGGAGTCAAGTAAGCCAGACAACACTGGTGGAAAGTTCTACAAATAAAATGTAGCAGCCATTGAAGCTACTTATTTGGTGGCTCTCAGAATCGTCAGAGCTATGAAACATCAGACTATTGCTGATGATTTACTATTGCCAGCAATTGAGTGCAATTTCCTTATCTAATGACACTCTCCACAGAATAAGATATGACTTGTCTACTTATATTCTTTATCACGTAATTCAGAAAATTAAATCTGCTGCACTTACAATTTTTAGTATCCAGATTGAAGACCATTCAGTTACTGGTTTAAGTGAGGCATATTAGTGACGGTGACTATAAAGATGGTATTCTTTTCTGTAAACCTCTTAAAACAACAATTCCTGCATTGATGTATTCGACACAGATTTTTTTCATTTTTGAAAGACCATACACTCTTTTGGGAAAAGTTTTGTGGTGTTTGCAAAGATTGTGCTCCAGCTATGCAAGGGTGTTGGTCTGTATTTCAATGTTTAGTACAGAATGAGTCACCAAAAATAACCAGAACTCACTATATGATTTGTTGAGAAATATTAGCAAAGAAGATGCAGCCACAAGCGTTATAAGAAGTAATTAAATGCATTATAAGTTCTGTAAGTTTTGGCAAGTTGTGCACTTTAGACAGTAGACAGAATGTGAAATGGTTAGATCTGCCAAACAAAGCTCTACTATCTCATTTTCACGTGACATGGTTTTTGAGAGGAAACTGATTAAGTTTTGTTTTGTTTTATTATCTCATATATTACATCCAGAATGCAGTTTTCCCTCAAACATCTTCTCCCAGCACCCACCACCTCTCCTCTCTCTCATATATAGTCCTCCTCCTTTCCCTTCAGAAAAGGACAGGCCACCCAGGTATGTCAGCCAAATATAGCTTATGAAGTTTCCCAT
The DNA here is from genome assembly GCA_004026605.1 of Ondatra zibethicus. Lineage (NCBI taxonomy): Eukaryota > Metazoa > Chordata > Mammalia > Rodentia > Cricetidae > Ondatra > Ondatra zibethicus. The sequence goes on along the minus strand of PVIU01011356.1, from coordinate 34,628 downwards.
AAGACTCGTTACAAACTCTCATATTCAGGATGGGCAAAGCAACCCAATAGGAGGAAAAGGTCTCAAAAACAGAAAAAGAGTCAGATATATGCACTTCTCCCACTTTTAGGAGCTCCACAAGAACACCAAACTAGCAACCACAACATATATGCAGAGAACATGAGTCAGATCACTACAGGCTCCCTTTTTGTCATTTTTGTCTCCAGGATGCCTATGAGCCAAGCTTAGTTGATTCCATGCTCTCCTTTCTTGTGGCATCCTTGAGCTCTCTGGATCCTACAATTAATCAATTAATCCTTATAGCCCTCTTCTCCAGGATACCCAACCTCTGCCTAATGTTTTGTTGTGGGTGTCTGCATCTGTTCCCATCAGATGTTGCTGCTGTTTTTGAGCTTCATGATGAACTCAAAATTTTTTCAAGTAGAAAGCAAGACTGCAGTTCAAAAGAACTTTTTAGAAATAAAAGTAAAGTGTAGTAAATAGCTTTCTTGACTGACATCTTTGCCATCTTGAATGAATTAAATTTATCACTGCAAGGACCAACTGAAACATGTTTCAATTTGTCTGAAAAGATCCTATCATTCCAAATGAAACTTCAACTTTGGCAAAAATAAAACAAACAAACAAATGGATGAAAATAAAATTTGCATTTTGTCTACTTTATCTACTTTCTTTGAAGAGTATCTCTTAACCGTGAACCAGCCAAAGTGATTATGATGATATATGCTATTTTTAATATTTTTTTAATTTTTAACATTTTTTTCTCATTTTACATTCCAATCTCAGTTCCCACTTCTTTCTTTCTTCTACTCCCTGAAATTTCCATCCAAGCTACCCATCATCCACTGCTCAGAGAGGGTGAGGCTTCCCATGGGAAATCAATAAAGTCTGCCATATCACTTTGAGGCAGGACCAAGGCTCGCCCCACTATATCTTCTAGGCTAAGCAAGGTTTCCCTCCAAAAAGAATGTGCTTTTAGATTCCAGTTCAAACATTAGGGATGAATCCTGGTCCCACTGCCAGTGGCCCCACAGACTGCCCCAACCCCAAAACTGTCACACACATTCAGAGGGCCAGGTTGGTCCTATGCAGTTTCCCTCGCTGTCAGTCCAGAGTCAGTTAGCTCCCACTATCTCAGGTCAGCTGTTTCTTCTGTATATATCCTCATCATGATCTTGACCCATTTGCTCATATTATTACTCCTTTCTCTCTCTTTGACTGAACTCTGGATGATGATAATTTCTGTGAAAGAACTCTGACGCATGCTTACAGATGAATTCTTGTTATATTTCCCAAATCTACCTGACATGCCATTTATACTTGCCCATTCACTATCACAGGTGACGATTTTCATAACAGCCCTAGAGGAGTTCTTTGAACTTATTTGCAGTAAGAAAACCTTTTCCACAATGCCAATTACAAAATTCTGGATCAAGTGTTCGCAGTCATATCCTATTCTGTCTGAGATTGTGCTGTGACTTCCTCTTCTATTTGATGTGGGATTCCCCTCTGCATGCTGTAAATATGTTTTATTACTATTGGTTAATAGAGAAGAAGGTGCTTTGGACTATACCAGAGCAGAATATAGCTAGGCAAAATATAGCTAGGCAGAAAAACTAAACTGAATGTAGGGAGAAAGAAGGAAGAGTCAGGTAGATGCCATGTGACTGCCAAAAAAGAAAGATGCTGGAACATTACTGATAGGCCATAGATACACAAAATAATAGAAATAGGTTATTTTTTGAGATGTAAAAGCTAGCTAGAAATACGCCTAAGCTATTGGCCAAGCATTGTATTTAATATAGTTTTTGTGTGATTTTTTTTTTGTGGGTTGGTGACTGGGAAATCAATACAGAGTTTCCTTTTACATAATAGCACCCAATGTTTGGCAATGTACATCTCCATAAAGCCAAAGAAACATTTAAAAAAAGGGCTTCTAGACCCACAAAAATGGAAGTCAATTACAGCTTCTTTTTTTTAATCTATCATCTAAGGGAACTTTTATTTATTCTCTGATCATTTCATACATGTATACAATATATCTTGATTATATCCACTCTAGGCTCCCCTCTTACTCACCCTCCACATTCCCCATCCACTTCTATCTTCTTTCTCTCTCTCCTTGGTAAACCACAAAGTACAATTAGTGCTACCTGCTAGAATGATGACTGATCTTATGCAAGCCTTTTTTTATCTTTCTTTTCTGTTTTATTATTATTTTATTACTTAAAGAATACCAATCCAAATTCCCACTGCCTTACCTCCTCCCATTCCCTTCCCATTCCTTCCATAGACCCTCTCACCCCACCCACTCCACTGCACCCTGTGGAAAGTCCAAGGCCCTCCTTACTACATCTAGGTTGATCAAGGTTTACATCCAAAGAGAACAGAATCCCAAGAAGCCAGTACATGTCGTAGAGACAAATCCCAGTGTCACTATCAGTGGCCCCTCTGTCTGCCTCAACTGTTAACCCCCTTCAGAGATGACTCCCAGGCCAGCTGGTGTTGGTGAGATACTATTAGCTCAAGCAAACTGTCTCAGTGGATGAACCCCTCATGATCTGGGATTCCTGGATCATATTCTCACTCCTTCCACTCTTCAGCCATATTTTGGGAGCTCAGTCCAGTGCTCTGATGTGGGTCATTGCCTCTGTTCCCATCTGTTGTTGGACAAAGGTTCTATGGTGATATTTAATATAATCAGTCTGAATACAGGGTAAGGCCAGTTCAGACACCCTCTCCTCTAATGCTTAAGGTCTTAGTTGGGGTCATCGTTGTGGGTTCTGGGGCATTATTCTAGAACCAGGTTCTTGCTAACTCCATAATGGCTCCATCAATCAAGATATCTCTTTCGTTGCTCTCATATCTGTCCTTTATCCATCTCAACTATCCCATTCCCTCAAGTTCTCCTCCACCCCCCCTTCTCCCCTTTCTTCTACCACCTGTCCCCATGCTCCCAAATTTTTGTCTGTTTCCAATTTCTTTGGGTTCACCTTATTACTTAGCTTCCCTAGGATCATGAACTATAGGCCTGATGTTCTTTGTTTATGCCTAGTATCCACTTATGAGTGAATACAAACCATATTTGGGTTTTTTTTGGGGGGGTTCTGGGTTACCTCACTCAGGATAGTGTTTTCTAATTCCATCCATTTGCATGCAAAATTCAAGATGTCATTATTTTTTAACACTCTTATATGTAGATGTGCCATACTTTCTTTATCCATTCTTCAGTTGAGTGGCATCTAGGTTGTTTCCAGGTTCTGGCTATTACAAATAATGCTGCTATGAACAGAGCTGAACAAATGCTTTTGTAGTATGATTGACCATCTTTTGGGTATATTCCCAAGAGTGGTATTGCTGGATCCTGAGGTAGGTTGATTCCCAGTTTTCTGAAAAACTGCCACACTGATGTTATAGTTTTGTTTAATTTCCAGCAGATGTTGGCAGTTTCAAATATTGATAAATGTCTGAATAAAGTAAGTTTGGAAGCATTTTCTTGTCTGAAATATCAGTGAGAGTCACGGATTCCAGACTTTCAATGCCAAATTTATTTATTTATTTAGTTAGTTATTATTTTACTCTCTCTTATACATTACATCCTACCCACAGTTCCCCTCCCTCCACTCCTCCCAGTCCCTCTCTCCCACCCAGATCCACTCCTGCTCAGTTTCCTTTAAAACAAACAAATGAAACAAAACTATAACAGCAAAAACAGAGCAGGCCCTCCAGAAGAAATGCTACCTGCCCTGGGAAAAGATAGGTTTCTTATCATTCTGTTACCATTATCAGGGTATGGGACAGAGGGTAGGTAAAGGAAGGGGGAGATGGAGTGACAGTGGGAGAGAGACAGAGTCACACATCAAAAAATAAAATTTGAGCATTGATCCAGTTTAGATAATAAAAAGTATTTTTGCTATTGTTTTAATTGTTTTACTCTTGAGGTACACACTTGAACACACTTCATCTGTTAAGGCATGACTTCTTCCTTTGTTAGTAATTGTGTTCTGCTTTCTTTCAATACACCATGTCCTCCAGCACCTCTATTCATTTCCCACATTGTATTGCAACAAATTACCAAAGTAACCCCTCCAGTCACCAACTGGACCAATGGCTCTTTGAGGTTCTTTGTGTGGCCCCTTTGTTTGATTTTGGTTCCCTCTGTTGAGTGTAGTTTGTCTACTTATTACACCTCCTTCATACTGCCTCTTACATCCCCTCCATCTAATCATTAGTCTATTTTAGTAATTTTATTCACTTTGATTTCAGATATACTGTATTCATTACTTATTTTTAATACTTATCATGGTTTTATTTAGCTGCAATTTACTATCAATCACTTGCTATTTCATCTAACTAACTATCATATCTAGTATCTGTATGTCTATCTACTGTACACATGCAGATATGGGCTTGTATATATTGTAATATTTAAATTGCTATAAATGTTTCACCTAAAGCATATTGATAATAAAATTTAAATTTACCCACTTAAATGCTCTTTATAATCTCTGTTGGATAGCTTCATCATCACTACATATTCATATTATCCTATTGTAAAACCTGCGTTTTCTCTCCTAATTTCTTCTTTGCAAAAGCCTTCAAATATTATCACTTAAATTAACTAGTTCATAATATACTCATAATTTTTCTGATTTTGACAATCCATTAATATTAATTCAATTTAATTCACATACAGAAAGGAGGGTGATACCAGATTAATATTAGGACAAATACAGACCTGTAGAAGCTAATTTTTAGCTCCTAAAATTGTGTTCACACACACACACACACACACACACACACACACACACACACACACACACAACCACTCATAATTTTTGGTATCTTTCAAACAACCATTAAAGAAAATGAGTCTTCAAAAATAAGTTTGATAAAGTATGCAGAGTAAAAAAGAAATAAAGTATTCTAATTAAAATGAGAAAGTATGAAATTTTCAAGGCCTGCATTTTATATTTCTTATTACTGTAATGCTTACTTGAATCATCTACAACAATGGCAAAGGAAGATAATTTTAAGGAAAATAATATTTATGAGATAACACTTTAAAATCATTACCCACAAAAGTGGGCTAACTCCTATATTAATGCAAAGGAATTAATTAAGTCTGTTTAGAATGACTGTAGATTATGAGAATACTGTATAAGAGAGGGCTCTATATTCTGAGTATTACTTTTGATTAACAGACCCCAGAGTGCAATTATCATTCCATAGAATTTAATATCATTAATTATAAATCCATTGTCTGTATTATTTTTAAACTTTACCTATAGTATAAAGATACTAATCAATTAATAAGTTCTGAGAAAGCAAAGCACAGATTATATTGCTAACGATATATCCAAATAATACAGTAACATATCCTAACTCTCTATGAATCCCAATGACAACTGAATTTTACATCTCAGGTTCACTTCACCCTTATTTGTTCTTTTCACTTTGTTACCATCTGTCTGTTTTTAGACTGAATCACAATGTACATTCATTAATAGGTCTATTAGTCCCATTTAAAGTAAATTTTAAGGTTGAATATGTAAATATGTCCTGGAAAAAAATCTTATTCAGTTTGTATCTCATAAGTCACCTTTTTAATCACTGAACTTTAAAACTGAAATTTTGAGACAGCATTTCATCATGTAGTACAAATGAGTGTAAAGAAGTTCATCTGTTCTTCTATTGAGGGGCACCTAGGTTGTTTCCAGGTTCTGGCTATTACAAATAGTGCTGCTATGAACATAGTTGAACAATTGCTTTTGTAGTATGATTGGGCTTCTCTCGGGTATATTCCCAAGAGTGGTATTGCTGGATCCTGAGGTAGGTTGACTCCCAGTTTCCTGAGAAACCGCCACACTGATTTCCAAAGTGGTTGTACAAGTTTACATTCCCACCAGCAATGGATGAGTGTTCTCCTTACTCCACATCCTCTCCAGCACAGGCTATCATTGGTGTTTTTGATTTTAGCCATTCTGAGAGGTGTAAGATGGTATTTAAAAGTTGTTTTGATTTGCATTTCCCTGATTGCTGAGGAAGTTGAACATGACCTTAAGTATCTTTTGGCCATGTGAACTTCTTCTGTTGAGAATTCTCTGCTCAGTTCAGTACCCCATTTTTTAATTGGGTTATTCAGAATTTTAGGTGCCCCTCAATGGAAAAATGGTTAAAGAAAGCGTGGCACATGTTCACATTAGAGTTCTCCTCAGTCGTTAAAAAAAAATGACATCTTGAATTTTGCATGCAAATGGATGGAAATAGAAAACACTATACTGAGTGGGATAACACAGACCCCAAAAAATGAATGTGGTATGTACTCACTCATTAGTGGATTCTAGCCATAAACAAAGGACATTGAACCTATAATTCGTGATACTAGAGAAGCTAAATAGTAAGGTGAACCCAAAGAAAAACATATATAGATCCTCCTGGATATTGGAAGCAGACAAGATCACCAGGCAAAAGTTGGGAGCATGGGTGTGGGGGTTGGGTGGGGGAAGGGAGAGGGGGAGAGAGAAGGGAGAAGTGGAGGATTGGGGAGAGCTTGGGTCAGTGGGAGGGTTGAGATGGAGGAAGGGCGGATATGGGAGCAGGGAAGAAGATATCTTAATTAAGGGAGCCATTTTAGGGTTGGCAAGAGACTTGGCTCTAGAGGGGTTTCCAGGTTTCCAAGAGGATGTCCCCAGCTAGGTCCTCGGGCAGGAGAGGAGAGGGTGCCTGAACTCTCCTTGTTCCATAGCCACACTGATAAATATCTTGAATATCACCGTAGAACCTTTGTCCAGCGACAGATGGAGATAGAGTTAGAGACCCACATTGGAGCTCTCAAGGTCCAGTTGAAGAGCAGAAAGAGGGAGAAGATGAGCAAGACGTCAGGACCACAAGGGGTTCGTCCACCCACTGAGACGGTGTGACTGATCTAATGGGAGCTCACCAAGGCCAGCTGGACTGGGACTGAAAGAGCATGTGATCAAACCGGACTCTCTGAATGTGGCTGACAATGGGGGCTGACTGAGAAGCCAATGATAATGGCACTTGGATTTGGTTCTACTGCATATACTGGCTTTCTGGGATCCTAGTCTGTTTGGATGCACACCTTTCTAGGCCTGGATGAAGCGGGGAGGGCCTTGGACTTCCCACAGGGCAGGGTACCCTGCTCTCTCTTAGGACTGGAGGGGAATGGGGGATGGTGAGTGGGGGAATGGGAGGGAAATGGGAGGAGGGTAGGAGGTGAAATTTTTGAATGGTATTATTTATAAAGCAAAAAAAACAACAATAAAAAAGAGAAAACAAAGTTCATCTGTACTGTACATTGTGATCTCCCTGCTCTTTCTTTCTTATGCCTGATATTATAAAAACCCTGTCTTAAAAAAACCAGAAAAAAGAAGAAAAGTATATATTTTTTATATGTAATATATAAGATTTAATACAAACAAAACGCCTTCACATATATCATTTCTAGCAATGCTCACAAGTATTTGCCAAGGTAGGCAAAATATCGTCCTCTATAAATTAATAAACTAAGTCTTAGAAGAGTTATGAAGGAGATATGCAAAATTCATACCCCAAAAAGTCAAAAATTGATAATTACACCCAAACTTTCAGGCACTAAATCTCAGTAGTAAAATATAATCTTCCACCATCCAAAGCGTTCATGTCCTTGCAAGATGTCTTAAATTCAAAGTGGCACACCCTCGGCTTACTAGAGTAAAGAAGCAAAATCCTTTAGCAGTATTTTGGTGTGAGATGTTGTCATTTATTTTCAAAGACTACAAAGTTTGCAGAGTGTTTAAAAAACATTATTTTTAGTGGAGAGGAAGACAGAGAAGGACACTTGAGGCTTATGAACATATTGGACTCAGGACCCCAAAGACAGTCTGACCTCAATGCCTGCCAGTTTATATAGATTCATTTATAATAGCCAGTCATGCTCTCTGAGCTTAGCTTGGTTCTTTTGAAAGCAGGGAGATATTGATTGTCATTTGGCCTGATTACTTCCTGTCACTCTTGGCATCAGAGTCTCCTTTTCACTAGATAAAGGAATGTCTGTCTTTCTCATCTAATTTTATTCATATGCTAAAACAAAGTTTGCTTGGGCCTTGCATATTTCCAGGATTTCTGCTCTGTGAAGAACTTTAATTTTCACATTGGTACTGATGACTGGTACTGAAACTCCCTGAGTGTTTATAAAGATATACTATCATCTTGACCTACATCTTTTGTGAGATTTTATGTTTATTGTTTTACATATACATGCTATTATATCCATCTGCCCAGCTTGATCTACAGTTATGGAAGTTATTGGGAAGTTGGTGCTGGATTCTCAGGGGCTGGAGTTAGAGTGCACAAGTTCCAATGAGAATCAAATTTGGACTCTTTGTAAGAGCAGTAAGTGGTCTTGATTACTGAGCCTTCTTTTCATCAATCTTTTGAAAAATAGATTTTTCAAACTATTGACTTTAATTAGTGTTATTTTCAAGAGTCTAGGTAAGCGGTGATTTACCACAACAGTAAAAAAAATCTCTATTTCCCAGCAACTGTATGTCATTCACAAATCTTTGTTTCCTGTGTTTCCTCCTCATCCATGAGGCAGTGTTAATAATCTCTATCATGTGAGATTTTCTTGTGTAGAATTATAACTGCTCTGATTTGAAGGTAAGAGCAGCAAAGCTGATGAAGGAAAGAACTGTAGAACCATATGAAATAATATATGCAACCGTGTTCATCTGAAAATACTGTAGCATCAAGACAGGAAGTGTGTAGAAATTAGGCTCTAATAAAGCAACAAAGGCAATTTTAACTCAAAACTTAATAAGAACACCATGATTACATAAAATATATTATAACCCAATCAATTCTAATTTGTTTAAAAATCAATCAGACTGAATTAAGAACTTCCTATGCTTAGTTTGATGGAAGTATTAAGTCTTTTACAAGATTTCATTAATATTAGGAGATTTTATTTTGGTTTTGATGTATGAAAGCTTTCCAATTTTAGCCTATTGATTTAATTAGTTATTTACACTTAAATGTGTAAAATGGATTGCATTATTTTATTTTAAAAATACCTACTCACTAATCAAAATGTAAAAAAGGGATTTTTTTGTACTATGTGGTTTTATCCAGTTACATTTAGATAACAAGTACCTTTCAGCAAGATGTTTATTTTGATGTTTTGAGGGAGTAAAGAAAGATCCCCAAATTCTCATTTGTAATGTTCATCATCTTATTAGTAAAAAATTTACTGCTTGGTTTAAAAATAGATGAAATGCTAAAATCAAGTCTTCCTTTTAACAAATGAATAACTCTTAGGTCATTAATTACATAATGCTTTACACTCACAAAGTTCTCATGAAAGCATTTGGATAGCATTCCTGCTATTTGCTGACCAGTTATTAATAAAAAATAGATGTAATATATATATATGGTATGAATATAATACAAAAGTGTCATGTTAATGTATTTAAAATTCTGTTTGTATGAGAGCTTGTCATGCTCTGACCATTGAAACAAATCAGCACAAAATTTTAGAAGAAAGTTAAGAGGGAACTTACACACATAAACATGCAGACCCATATATACTATGATCTGGAGCTCAATATATTGTTTAACTTGTTAAAAAATCAGATATTTTCATAGTGCCAGTGATATTGGAAATAGCTTTTATGTAATTTATTCTTTTTATGTGACTATATAAGATAATGAAAATTATCTTTTAAAGAATTTTTTGATTCAGGTCAAATATTAAATCTTTCGGTTATGAATTTCTCTGTGATTGAGAGAATGATGAGGCTGGAGATGGCTTCTCTGCTTTGCATAGCAGCACTCTCATGACAGTATTAACTGCACCTTCATTGTACTCTCCTTTAAATATGTGGAACATGAACATTAGAATACCAGCACATCTATTCTGCAAATATTTACATTTCTGTATGTAACCAGAGAAAAGGAGGTCTTTCAAAAGGTAATTAGTACAACTTTTAGTGATTAAATCATTACATAATTAGTATGTTTGAAAATTACTCTAGCTATTAAGATTTTCAATGACAAAAATAGCTATTCTAATGTATGGTTAATTTAATTTGATCTGTTTTGTTCTGAGTTCAGTATAAAGTCTTATGAAATCTCACCAACATCATGTAGTTCAGGACACATGTTTTCTTTCTGCTGTTGAAAAGCATTTGACTATGTGTTTAAAGTCATTCCTGTCCATTTATAAATATGCTTTGAATTCTAGCCCTGTGTTTACATGTCCTGGCAACTGAGAAGTCTCCTCTGACACCTAAAGTTTGGTGTTTTTTTTTTTTTTAATGCACAGGCACTTGAAAGCATTTTGTGTTTTCTAGCTGAGGTAGATTTCTATCTCATCTCTGGTCAGGAGTTTCATGAATGCATCTTGCCACTTTATGTCAAACCTAGATTTGAAAAACAAACTGTTTACTGGCGTCTGACTTTGGTGACAGTAATAGCACTATCATAGTCCTATTCTACAAAAGAGTTACAATATATATGCATTGTAGTAAAGAGGGAAGTGGGAGGGCCGCGGTCCCGCCACCCAGCTCCCGGTCGCACAGCTAGCTTAAGCCCGAAATAACCATACCAAAATTATATTAATTAAACACTACTTGGCCCATTATATCTAGTCTGTTCTTGGCCAACTCTCACATCTTGATTCATTCCATTTCTAATAATCTGTTTGTCATCATGAGGTCGTGGCTTACCGGGAAATTTTTAGCATGTCTGACTTTGGCAGAAGAATCATGACGTCTACCACACTTCCCTTTTTTTTTTTTTAGTTTTTTGTTCTGTCTACTCCGCCTACCTGATTTTTGTCCTATCAAAAGGCCAAGGCAGTTTTCTTTATTTAACCAATGAAAGCAATACAAATACAGAAGGACCTCCTACACCAATGCATCAAATTATATTGTCAATTAGAAAACATGGGTTAGATGATTTTATGAAATTGAAAGATAATCAAAAGCCTTTTGTTTGTAGAAAAGCTAATAAACTTATGATCGTGCATATAAAAGATAAACTTGAATAAATACGATTAAAATCTGCACAAGGATGACTTTGAATAGTCATCTTTATCAAGAAGAAACCACCCAAAATGGCAATTTAGCTTGCATTGAATTGGTCAGATTTATGTTTCCTGGAACAAGCAATGTGTACAAAGGGTCATGGCATATGTTAAAAAGTAAATATTTTATATGGAATAGCAGTTTGAATTGTACCATATCACTGCATTTTTCAATACTTTGAAATCTCAATTCCATTTGAAGTTGTCGGTGTTTAACTAAACTTTTAAACCTTGTGTGTATAATTTATACATTATTAAACCTCTTTATGATGTGCCCTAATTTTGGTAGAAGATCTAATTCTCTTTCTATCACTTTTTGGTCTTTGTTAGTGTTTTTACATATTTGATTTAAGTTTGGTGAGTACTTACATATGGATGTGCAGTAGTCTGAAAGACCCTTAAGTTCACATGGGAAAAGTGAAATATTCCTTCCAAAGTGAGACTTGTCTCATTGCAGTGAGGCATAACATTGCAAAAGTCCTGCAAATAGATTGAACTTCAATGTTTTCTTGACCACCAGCTTAATCTTCGGGTCTATGACAAAGGTTTAATCAAGTCTACATTCCAAGAGTAAGGTTCCCTTCCCTCGTTCTCCATTGCTTAATGTCAAAAATAGTTTTAGGCAATCTTTTTTCCTCTTCTTAATTTATGTGTGAGTCAATGAGATCAGATTCACTAAAAGGAGAAATGTCCCTTTTGTTTAGTGAAGTTCAAGAGTTTTGGAGAAAGATTTTTCTACGTTCCTTGCGTTGAGTCAATCAACTTCAGGAATTCTTCATGGTTCATTAGATATTACATAATTTGAAGATAAAAAGGACACGTAAAACCTTAAATAGTCATAACTGCACTGTGATATTACCTGCATTTTCATACCCAAACTACAAAATGATGGGGAAAATAGTAATTCTCTGCCTAAGAGAGAAAAGTTGTTGAGGCAACCACATATTGGGAGGATTTCAAAGCACCATCTCCTGAGAATTTGGAAACTGATTTCAAATTATTCTTCTGCTTCCATCAAAAGTCTCTTAAAGAACATGCAAAATAATGCTAAATTTTATCATCAAAGAGTGAAGAAAGCAGTGCCTGTAACCCACCCCTTGCTCCCACTGATGGCTCTCTCTTAACTTTAGCTTTCAACTAAGCAGATGTTGAAAAGCTGATATATTGCTTCTCTTGCACTGAAAAAGATTCAGAGTTCTCAGAGGAAATTTGAAACTCTACTTTTCTTATGTGGATATGGAACCCCAGTTGATTCTCAGTCTCCACTCCCAGTCTTTGAACAGAAAGTATCATAGAAATTCCAGAGACTTGTTTCATTTCTGATGTTGAAGATTATTGGGATGAACAAGTTTGTGGAAAATATTTATTAATTTGGTTTAAGCTACTTAAAATTTACCAAACTAAAACCATAAAAGAGGTACCAATATAGTCAAAGATTGACTCTAAGTTAATTTTGAGATACTGCTGCAAAATGACTTTACTACTTTTGTTTCTTTTATTTTTAAGATTGTAGTATAATTATATGATTTTTTCCTTCCCTTCTCCCTTTCAAGTCCTCCTATATATCATCCTTTCTCTCTTTCAAACTCATGAGTTTTGTTCTTGCTAGTTGTTACCAAATGAATATATGCATGTAAATATGTATCTATATATAATATGTTCAACTTGTATAATGTTACTCATTCATATATTTTCAGGGTTCACAGTTTGATATTTTATAAGTGTTGGTGTGTTCTTCCCTACTGCGGCTTGAAAGAATATACCCCCAAAAGGAATGGCATTATTAGGAGGTGAGGCAATGTAGGAGGAAGTGTGTCATTGCAGGGTGGGCTTTGAGGTCTCTTTTACTCAAGGTTTCATCAGTGTGAGGGTCAGTTGACTTCCTATTGCCCCTAAGCCAAAATGTAGCCAGTTCCATGTCTGTCTGTATGCTCCCTGCCATGATAATATTAGATTGACCAGCTGAAACTATAAGCAAGCCCCCTCTATTAAATGTTTTCATATATAAGAACTGATGTAATCTTGGTGTCTCTTCACAGCAATAAAAACCCAAACTAAGACAGATGTTGGTACCAGGGACTTCATATTGCTGTGACTGGCCTAGTCATGTTTTTGTTTAGAGTAATATGGACTTTAGTACTTCAGATTAGAAAGGCAGTTAAATGTTTTAAGCACTGCTTAATGAGGCATACTAGTAGGAGCATGTAAAATAATGGTCTAAATAATGATTTAAAATATTGGGAACTGCCTCAAAAGGTTTCAGAGAAGAATTTTAGTATGTTCCCTAGAAATCGTTCTTGTGATATTTTGGTGAAGAAAGTAGATGCCTTTTGCCTTTATGCAAAATGTTTGTCTTAGTCTAAAGTAAAGAGCTTTAGAGTAAATCTGTTGGCAGAAAACATCTCAAAATAGTCTATTATAGACTCTGCCTTGTGGATATTAGCAGCAACTCTAATGAAGATTTACAATAAAAAGAAGCAAGCTGAGTAGGGTAGATCATGAAACATAAATTTTGAGGAGAAAAAGAGCATCAGGAATTAGAATGGAGCTAAATCTTATGTTCAAGAAAATAAACTTATTTAGAAACAGGATAGAGGAAATGGTGACCTCAGGGCAAGATAACACTCAGCTAAGTTTCCAATTTGTGAAAAGGAACAAATAAAATGAAATAAACTTAGAGCAAGGTGTGGCGGCACACAACTTTAGTCCCAGAACTGAGAACGCAGAGGCTGGCAGAGCTCTGAATTTGAATTCAGTCTACAGTAAGTAAGGGCTACCAAGTAAGTTTCAGGGCTACCAACTTAGGCAATGAAGGACAAAAAAACTGGTGAAAATGTAATTGAGCAAGGAGGCCATATTCCAGCCCTAGAAGCAGCAGAATTTGTCAGCTATGGCCACATGGTTCGGGCTTTAGAGTTGAGAATAGAAGAAATGGGTTATGAAATTTGTTTCCATGCCTAAAGAAAACTGTTGTAGCCTGGCATGTGTCAAAGTATTCATAGGTGGAGTTTTCCTGTTGTAACTCCCTACTCCCAAATAATTGGCAATTGATTCCCAAATATCTGACTTGGATACGTAAATGAATTGTAAATGTTAAGCCAATAACTCAGACCTGTTATTACTTAACTCTTAAATTTTATTTAACCTATATTCTTATATAAGCTTTTCCACCTAGTTCATGGCTTGTTACTTCATTTTCTACACATCCTACTTCCTTGGGGCCTGGTTGGTGTCTCCTCTGTCTCTCCCCTTCTTCCCATCATTTTCCTAATTTGGTTGTTCTGTCTGTATAATACCTGGCTACTGTTCAATCAGCCAATCAGCTTTTTTGTTTTGGTTTGGCTTTGGTATTTTAAGACAAGATTTCTCTGTGTAGCTTTGGAGCCTGTTCTGGAATGCCTCTGTGTACCAGGGTGGTCTTGAACTCATAGAGATCTGCCTGCCTCTGCCTCCCAAGTGCTGGGATTAAAGGTATGCAACTGGCACTAATCAGATTTTTACTAATAATGAGAGCAATACATATTTTCAGTGTACTAAGAATTATTCCAAAGCAGGTGTCCCTAGTAGAGAGACGTGGTTGAGAAGTCATTGCATGAAGCTGCAAAGTTGAAGCCTGAATTTCATTGGAGAATCCAATATGTTAGAAATAATAGAATTGTGAAATACCTGGCAAGGAAAGCTACTAACAGGGAGTGGAAACAACCCAAAAGAAAGAAGTGTATAGTAGTCAACAAAGCTAAATAGAATTTGAGATCTGAAGAGTGTTTTGACATCATTCATGGAGATGCAGAATTTGGAGTTTGTCCAATTGTTTTTCCGTCTTGTTTTGGTCCAGTATTTTCACTTTATTGCTTTCTTCCCTGCCTTCTAGAATTGTAATGTATATTCTGGGCCATTATATGTTAGAACTATGTGATCTTCTCTTTGATTTTTACTTTACAAGGGATTGCAGTTAAGAGATTTCATGAGTCTCAGAAGAGACTTTGGACTTTGAAACAAGTTTAGAAGTGTTATTGACTATAGGGACTTCTAAAGTTAGACTGAATGCACTTTTGCCTTACGATATGACTACAAGCCTTTAGGGGCCAGGGAGTGGAATGTCCCCCAAAACGGAGTGGCAGTATTAGGAGTTTGGGCCTTGGAGAAAGTGGGTCACTGTGCGGCAGGGTCTGAGGTCTCATCTGCTCAGGCTTCCCTCAATATGACAGTCATTTGACTTCCAGTTCCTGAAAGATGTAACACCCATGGCTCCAGTACCATGTCTGCCTGCACATTGTCGTGCTCCCACCATAATGATTGTTAATTGAACCTCTGAATCTATAAGGGAGCCACCCCAATTAAATTTTTCCTCTACAAAAGTTGCTGTGGTCATGGTGTCTCCTCACCGCAATAAAAATATTAAGACACCTACTTTTTCCACTGTCAGTATTTATTTTTTCTGCAGTGCTTTGTAGAGGGTCAAACAAGACTCAAAGGCTTTTCTTTATCCACTTCGACTTGTATGTTGGTGTCATCATTGTTCAACTCATGTTTTCACAGTCATTTTGATGAAATTTTCTGCTGGTAGTATCTTCTTTACTAGGTTACATAATCTCACAAAAAATCCTCTGTTCCTCTGGCTTGTGGGAGTGTTATGTAGATTTCTTCACTGGGACTGGGCTACACTGCCAAGCAGTTCGGTTTGTTATGGTTTTCTGTAATGGTCTCCACCTATTGCAAAAAGGAGTTTCCTTGATGAGGGGTGAGAAAAACAATTATGTGTGGAGGTTTATAGTGTAGTTTAAGATTATGGAAGTTTAGCAAAATGGTGGTTATAGGTTTCCCCCCGATAACCATGACTTCACCAGCACTGAGTTGCCTATGTTTCCAGTACCACACATGGTTTCTTGCTGGTTGAGTGGGTCTTAAATCCAATTAGAGGCAGATTTCTTACTGCCAAAGTGCATTGCTACCATTGCACCCCTAGAGTTTTCATGCCATGCTGGTTGTTTTTATGAGTCTCATAGCAGAGTATGACTATATGTGGTTTTCTCCTATTGAGGTTTTCATGGTACATTCTTGTGCCTTGAAAGCTAGACCTCAAAGAGAAGTCATCCGGGTCAGCTCTAAAACAAGGCCTTGCTTCAAAGTGCATGTTGTCTTAAGCAATAGGAACTTAGATTCTACCTATGGGTTTAACTGTTTGTAAAACTGGTCGGTGTGATATTATATACAAATACAATTTAACACTTATTTTCCCATTAGCAAAAGTCAGATAAATATGTTACATACGACCTCAAAATTTGCTATAAAGGTAGAATGAACCATACCCTGTGTCCTAGTTTCTTGACATACAAAATATGTGTAATTGAGACACTTGTCTCATAGAATTCTGTGTTGTTGGTGAATTAAGTCATCCAAAGAACCCATTTTATGTGCAATAGATATTGAATTTAATATTTTTGGAATAACAAATAATATAGACTTTTTAAAGCTATATTAAATGATTTTTTAAAGCTGTATTGAACATAAGTAAGAATTTATACATATGTAAACAGTTATACCACATCTGAAACTCCCCCAGAGTTCAGAGTCTTCCCAAATGAACTGCATATAGAATTACTGGTGAATGATTATGTGTTTTATAGAGTTAAGCTTAGCCCAATCCTAATTCTTTCTCACATACTAATTTTAACCTTAATTAGAGCTGGGTCTAAGTTATCTTTGCAAAGCACTGTCAAAATTTATGAAAATAAGAAACTATTGAATAGGACAAACTCAGTAACTTTGCAGGCCTGCATTTTACACTGGAAAGCAAACCAAAACAAACAAAAATCCAACTACTCATAAAAAACAAACAAAATTATATAATATGCTTTATTAACTTGTAAAGACATTTACTGCTTTCATTTTTGTGCATTCATAAGGATTTTTCTGTTTTTAAATTAAAAATACGAAAAACAATGAGTCTCTACATGCTTGTTGATTTGGTACAATTGGACTTGGTGTTTTTGACAATTGCTTTTGATCCAGAAACACATGAAAACAAGGTTTCCATTTCTAAACCTGCTGCTTTGATATAGTGTTTTACTTCTACCTTCTTATACAAGTCCTGCAATATCAGTCTATTTAGCTTGCAATGAATAAATAATGAATAATTCATGGCATGTAGAAATTAATCAGGAGCTCTGATTTTAGAGACTTTTCAGAAATAAAAAGTCAAAGTTTCCTTATTGAGTGCTAGTCACACTTTTAAAATATAACAATTATTTTATGAAAATTATTCTAAAATGCAATCTCTTCTATAAGTTCCAAAGCAATCCATTAAGGAATGGCATTTATCTGAATGGACACATTAGAAATATGTGTGGATTTATGCACAGAGTTTATTATAGTGATGTACAAAAGAACAATGTTGTTTTACTACATTTCCATCTAATTTTAAATCACACTGTGCTCTTTGGGGAATAATGCTATTTCTTCTAAATCTATAACCTTGGAAAAGGAAAAGTGCCGCTGTGGACAGCAGTGGAGGTGAGGTGTTTTGGGGTATTGTGTGTGCCAATCTAAATCCCTAAATTTTAAAGACTGAAAAATTCTTTATTCATAGCCAATTCTCATGTCACATCCCTGAAGAGTTCCTTCCTTATAAGGAGCACCCAATAAGAGTAATATCCCCTTAAAAATTCTTCTTGAAACTTAATCTCCACTGTAAGGAATTAAATTGGGAGAGGTAACTCGACTATCCTAATAGTAGGAGAAGCTTTTAGCGTGTAGCTAAGGTCAATGCAGTTGTAGAGTGGGACATTACTATGAGGTGGGGGCTTTATATGAATAGAAACACTCCATGCTAAGATACTATCAGAGAATCTGAGGCTCTATTCTGTCTTGGTACCCTAGAGTTCCTAGCAGGTAGAAGGACCTCAGCAGGTATGTCTACTGAGAAACATTTCCAGTCTTCTGAATTATTAACCTTACACACCTTTATTCTGAAAATATTATTCAGAATAATTTCTTATTCTAATACAAATATATTCAATTATTGCACCTGAGAACTAAGATTCTAATTTGAGGTGGAACTGTGTAGTTTCTCCCAGCTCTGCCTTTGTGTCTTTCCTTGTCCTTTTCATTTTCACATGAAGAATTTTGTTAGGGTGTTATCTCACTAAAGTGATGGGACCCTTTTTATGGGTGTATGTGACACTCTTTGATTGGTAGCAGCAACTTACAGAGCTTTTTATTCATAACTGAAATGTTGCATTTGTATTGGACATCAGCGGATTGCACTAGCTATGTAGGCATTCCACTGGGTCAGATGAGAATGAGTTTGAGGCCAGCCTGATCTATAGAGTACCAGAACAGGCTCCAAAGTTACACAGAATAATCCTGTCTCAAAAACAATAACAGCAAAAAGAATGTTGGCCTGAGAGAAGGAAGTTGAATGTTAGTCACTAGAGACTCTGATGGGAAATTGGAAAAGAGAGAGAATGGGTGGTTTTGAGGTCTCATAGAAAACATAGGTAGGTGAATTAATGACATGCTAATGTGGGACAATTGTTCTTTACAATGGTCTAATAAAAATTTTATAAAGAGCTAGAAGGGAATCACTCAAAGTCTCTAACTATGAAGAAACACTAAGGAGACAGTGAGACTTGTTTACCTGACCAGATGGACTATATGTATGTATGAAAATATCACACTTCCTTCTATATTAATTTACATTCATGGCATGTTTATTTAACAGAACATGGCATGCAGCCTGTGAGGCCATGATATGAACCACTCCCTTCCCCATGGCCACTCTGGGTTCAGTTCTTTGTATTTGTGAATTCTTCTTTCTCTTGCAATAAATTTCTTTTAAAATTATATGTAAGGTTGCATACATCTGAACAACAGAAATACTTTAAGACACACACATTACACAGAATGTGAAATAATTCTCATTGATCTGATTTTTGACAGTGGTAATTAATTATAATAGTCTAAGTGAAAAATGAGCTATTATTATCAAACAATTTTTGTACATTAAAATGAATAGATAAAACAAAGAATAATAGACTCACTAGGTCTAGATTTGGAAGATGATTTATTAAAACTGCACTCATTGTGAGGATGAGTTTTCACCTATGCAGATAAATTTTCAAAAAGAAGGAAAGAGAATAGGTTTTTCTCAGAAGCAATGTGAATCTATTAAGTACTAAATTCTTTGCATTATTTTAAGGGAAATATTTTAGAGAGCACACATATAAGGAGAAAAATGTATCTAAATATATTTATAAATAATAACATATATCACATAACACATTCAGTAGCATCTGTAGGATGATAATGGAATTATGAAGAACTATTTTGTCAGCAGATTTCTTTTAGTACTCTCCTCCTCCATTCACTTAAATATGATCCCTCATAGTCCCATCCACACCTGTTCCCAGTCCACCCACAAAATCTTTTCTATTTCTTCTTCTAAGGGAGATTCATGAGTCACCCTTAGGGCCTCATTGTTACCTATCCTATTTGGGTCTGTGGGTTGTGGAATGCTTATCCTTTACAACTAAAGTGAGAAATGACACAAACAGCTGGCTACCTGGATATTCAACCAAGTTTCTTCTGCAATGATGGGGCATCCATCTTTGGCCTAGCTTATCTAACAGACTTTTATGTGAAGCAGGATATTCTGAAAGGCTACCCTCCTTGTCTTGACAATGTTTGGCAGTTACTTTTCTTTTGTCTTTCTTTTCCAATTAGGACAGCATACTGTCAGCAGTTTAGGCAAGAACACTTTCTTGCCAAGTTGCTTAATTTTGCCACTAAGAAAATAAACTCCATGTGGATTTTCTTTGATGCCCATCATATTCTCTGAAGTACATTGATGCTTCGAGGAACAGACATGTTTCATTGTCATAAAAAAGAGAACCTTTGTTATTAAAATATCTTAAATGGCATATTCAGTAGACCTCTGAAGTGTTTGAAGATGACCTAAAATATATGTTTGTTTTGACTTTAAAAGTATACCTAAAGTGACTACAAGTTTGGTTGTAATTGGTGATTAATTACTAATCTTTATTTCCTTATTATCCTTAACAGTTGGTAAAATTATTTTCAAGGACTAGAAATTTGCATTAATTGTTAAATGAGTTGCATAGGAACAATATAGTTGAATAAGAATAGAAAAGTACATACAGTATGTTCTTTAAAAATTAATTTCAAATTTGTATCAATATACAGAATTTGTATACAATATAAGGAAATCCAATGTAATGAAAAGCATTTGAAACTAGTAGTTGCTTTTTAAAAGTAGATTCAATAATCCACCTTTTTATTTTATCATATCTATATCTTCCCTTTATTTTTTTCTAGAGTAGATTCAATAATCTACCATTTTATTCCAACATAAATATATCCCCTTTCTTCTTTAGAAAACAAGAACTCCGAATCTAATCTCTTTTGTTCAGCTTTCCTCCTGAGCATAACAAGTGTAACCAACCCACCCAAACAATGGCATAGAGCCATAAGCCTTTGAATGACCAAAACCGTCCACCCCACCTCTTGGGAATGTGGGTGCTGTATTCTTAAATTTACTTCCTGCTGTCAAGGGGCAATAGAATTTTTAGTGTATCCTGAAAAAATAATTGTTGGTTAATTATCAAGTCCTAAGAGAGGTAGCTGTATCATTTGTTGTCCAGTCTCTACATAATGGTAAAGTGGAAGGCTTGTCTCAAGTCCTGGCTAGAGTAATCTGGCTTGATCATCTCAGCTAGGTACCTCAAAATTTTTCTGAGCAGTTTGTAATCCAAACGTCAATCTTCAGGTGGTGTTTTCAGCTTAGTGGTGTTACATAGTCCTGGAGAAATCATCATTGTGGGGTATCTTCCTTTTGGAGCCTCCAAAGATTGCTGATAGACATGCTCATGGTTCACTGCAGAAAACTGGTAGAGATTCAAATCTGAAATCATGTATAGGAGGGGAATTTCAAGCATTTTTTTCTAGAAATACTTTGTACTCTATATTACCATTAACATCATGACAGAAATTTATACAAATAATATCTATAATATAAATTTTATACATTTAAAAAAGCTGTTATAGAGTCAATGTAAAGCCAAAAAATTATGAGATTAATAGCAATAAAAGAGTCCTTAAATGTTTGTTTTTCTTCCATCCCATACCAGGTGGTACTTCTGATATGAAACAGAAATTTTGGATTTCAATTTCATAAGCATGCTTGCATTAAGAGAAGGAGAGAGTCACATTCCAACTCTGAAACTAGCTTTAGTTTTAATTGTACTGGGACTACAAAAAGATTATTTGCATTATATGTCTATAGAGAATAGCAGATATAAACATTTGAGGAGATTTATGAAATTTTATACTGTTGGAAATGTGACATACAAATAGACCACTTACTCTTTTTCTTGGAACATTTTTTTTCTGGATGATTTGTCCTTTTTATTCAGATGTCTCATTTGTACAGTGGTCTTCAGATCCCTTTGCTGGATGTCTTCATTTTCCTACAAAAACAAAACCAAAACCCTTCCCCAGCCATATCTTTGGGGAGTTTGTGTCCTCGAAAGTTATATCTGATAAAATGAAAGCAGTTGTTAATTGTGTAAGTCAGGTTAGATTGAATGATTAAACTGCTTGATAAACTACCTTCTCTTCTAATTAAGAGATGTCTTTTCTTCAAATCAAATCAGTAGAAAATAAAATGAATGTTATATGATGTACAAGGTAAATACCAAATTTGTTAAGATTTACTTTTGTATTTAGACACTTACTCTATTTCTTGAAGTCTAAAGAGTATACCCAGATTTCAAAATGTTGTATGTGATTCTTTTGCCACTGAATGGCTCCCACATATTTAAACAATATGCATAAAATAAAAGAGAAAGGAAATCCAAAAGTGAAATATCAAGAAACATCTCATATAAGTCTAAAAATAAAAATAGCACTGAAAATAACTTAATAGGTTTGAAAAATTGCAAAAATATTGGAGAAAGAAAGAAATTTCTATATGTCAATTCTCCCTTTAAGTCCAGGGTTTTCAACCTTCCTTAATGCTGATACCCTTTAATATAGTTTTTCATATTGTGGTGGCCCTAAACATAAAATTGTTTTCATTGTTACTTTATGTTTCCCAATGGTTTTAGGTGACCCCTGCAGAAGGGTAATTTGACCCCCTAAAGAGATTATTGACCACATATTGAGAATGGCTGTTTTAAATACTTGATTTTTATACATAATAAATGATAAGAATATTCTTCAAACTATGTGAATGCAGGTCCTTGCCACTGGTAAGTTGCTCATTGATCCACCAGAAATAGTTAATAAGGTACTATATTTGAACATGCCATATATTTTGGATGAAATATATACAGAAACAAGCTGGAAAAATATTTTCTTTCTGCTGGCTAGCTTTCACAACTCCAGATGTCTCCTTGTAGATATCATGTCATAGGCATCTAAGAACTCCAAGCAGTCAGTTATATCATGCCCAGGGTGTAAATACTGGCTCTTTATGGGATTAACCAACCATTCTTTAATAGTAATTAATGTCTGTTCCAAAACAGAGAATACATGGTACTAAAAACATAAAAATTCCTGTGTTAGGAGATGTTAGACCCTCCTGGGAAATTGACTACAGCTACTTAGCTAAACTGGCACTGCATTAAATCACCTTCTAAACAAATGTGTTCATAGCATAGGCAAAGGCTATCTTAGTCTTAATTATAGAAGTCTTTCTTTTCAAATTGAGGTGAATTCACAAATGCTGCACAAAATGCTGAGAATAATTGACCATTGAGGATTTGCTAAACATAGTATTTTGCCATATACTTACTTCATATTCAGAATTTATGTCAGAAGTGGAAGTAGAAAAATTCTAACATTTGAAGAATAGAAGAAAGTTTACAAAATATTGTCTTTTAAACACAACATAGTCTTAGCAAAAATGAATTTACTTGTAGTGGGCTTGTACAAGAGCGTCCCAATCAATAGTCATCTATGGACAGGGAGAGAGGCCCATGGGATCCACTAAATGTTGAACTATTGGCAACTAACAGATCCTTGGAGAGGAGAAGACCTAGTAACCAGCTATGATGTCATTGCTAATGGAGAATACCATATTTGGTCACATACATGTGGTCTGTTGTTGCAAGATAGTGAGATATTTATACATTGTATGAAGATGTGTTGTGATTGGTTTAACAAATATCTGAACAGCCAATAACTAGGCAGGAGAAGATATGCAGAACTTCCAAAAAGAGACAGAAATTTGTGGTTAGAATGTGAGACCTGTAGGTTTCACCAGCAAGACACAGAGCAAATCTTACACCATGGTACTGAAGAAAGGTCATGTTTACTTAAAGATGTGCTTAGAAATGGCATAGACAGTCATAGAAAAAAGTAGTTTTAAAATAATAAAAGGCATTAAAAAGAGAGTAAATTAATATAAGAGAAATCAACCACATAAAGCTAGAAAAATTAACAGTGGGAGTCTGGATCATATTCAGTGCTTTTTTAAATTAAAAATTTTAAAATATTAATGACAAAAAATCGACTGCTTAAAGACAATGGATAGTAGTAAAAACTGCTAAATTAAAACAGCCTATATATTTTAAGGGTATAAGAACTTCAGAATGCAAATCAGGAAATTGTAGTGTTGTGAGAAGGGTTATGCTTTTGTTTTCACAGGAAACAAAAAACTATCGTTTTTTTCAAAATTATTAAAGATCGGAATTGACCAGGGGAGAAAACCTAAAACTCTTGACTACATATACAAAGAAACGAAGACAAAAAAAACTGCAGGACAGATAACGTATATGCCATTCCCTCTACATGGCAACAATTCTTAGACTGGATGAGACACATTAAATCTTACTGGCTACAAAGTTCTTATGAGAGTTTAGTTATGAAGTCCAAATGAACTTAGAAAGTGGATGTATGCTTTTTATTTCTGAAACATAAAACAAAAATTTGTCTTTGGCTGATTTGTGCACACAACAAATTTCGTATTTGTGTTAATGCAAATGTATATGTAACATTCAATATTTGTGTGCTTTCAGAAAGAATAAAATGACTAGACATCAGTAATGACAAGTAACCCAGGTAATCCAGCCTTTCAGAGTGCCTCTGTTGCAGTTTCCTCAAAAACCTGCATCCGAACAACTTCAAAGCTGCTAGCTGATATGGTTCAGCCTCATTGACTACTCCAATCTGGACTTCAGAAAAGCCCTACAATTTCTATCACACAGAGACTCACAACAAATGAGACAGCTAGCTCTTCCAGAATGTGGCCATTTTTCCAGTTTTCACAGGGTACCTAAAGTTGCCATTACCCCAGACAACAGGAAGTAGTTTAGAGAACATGACACCCACATTTCCAAAATTGAGGTTGGTGGTTTCTGGTCATTTGGTGGATGATAGATTTTTTCCATTGTTTAAGGGAGGTTAGTTACAATTTGTCAATCATCGTCATCAGGGAGAAAACAAAGCAAAGGTTGATAGATTCAGCAAAAAGAAAAAAAGGGGGTATGAGAGTGATAGGACAAAGGGTAGATTATTTAATTTAAATTTAAAATAAAAAGCAACTATTAGCTAACTATTTTATATTGATATGGATTTTTGTATATTAATATAAGCTTATTTTGTTATGCTGCTTAGGTTTCTACTCTTGTGTAAGGTATTGTGTAGGCAGAGGTCTTTCATTCATTTTCCAGCTACCAGAACCTGAAATAATCACATAGAAACCATATTAATTGCAATACTGCTTGACCTATTAGCTTAAGATATTATTAACTAACACATATCTTAAATTAATAATAATTTCTATTATTCTATGTATTGACGTTGCAGCTCATGGTTTACAGGTAAGGTTACAGCATCTGTCTCCTTCAGCAGCTACATGGCTTCTCTCTGACTCTGCCTACTTTCTCCCAGTAGTCAGTTTAATTTTTCCACTTAACTGTATTCTGTTCTGCCAGAGACCCCAAAGCAGCTTCTTATAAACCAATGGTAATAAAACATATTAACAGCTTTCAGAGGGGAATCCCACATCAGTATTGTACCTATGCAGCTCATTTAATTATGTAATGTAAATATCTAGTATTGAAAGCTATTTAGGATAATTAAGAAATGCAGGTACTTAGTCATCTATAACAATGAAATTTGTAGTCATGGAAGTCGTGTTTTCAAGGGTAAACAGAGTTATATTTTAGGTAGATAAGTGATCTTCAAACACTGCAGAGATCTACAGAATATGGCATTTAAGAACTTTTATTAATACAAGGCTTTTAATGAAAGTGAGATACATCTGCTCTTGGCAGCACCAATCTACTTCAGAGAACTTTTGTATGGATTTTGCTTTCATTTCTGACAAAGTTAGCCTCAGGGCAAGATACTTCCCTTACTTCACCAACTGAGAATATGATGTCTAAATTGGACAAGCAAGACACAAAAGAAGGTTACTGCCAAATTTTGTCAAGACAAGGTAGATCAGTCCTTCAAACTTCCTGCTTCAAAAGAAAGTTTTTCAGATATTCTAGGCCTTTAAGTTAAATATAAAATTCCAAACATTGCAAAGAAATATTGGGCGACTCCCCAGCCAACCAGGTATATCTGTCATTTCTAAAACTATAGAAGTTTCTTGCTTTTCACTTCTTGTTTACTTGGGTAATATTTTATACTTCTTGGGTCTCTGATGGGGTTAATAACTAGAGAATTTTACTATTTTTTGATACTATCTTAAGAAAAGGTGATAAAAGGCATATAAAGTTTATAAAGTTGAGAAACATGAAAGCTTAAGTTGTATATCTAAGAAAGTGTTTTAAGGAGTAAAATGATATTTTTAGGTTGCTAATGAAAGTTGTGATAGAAAGTGGTTTTAGTATAAAACCTAGAACTAACAAAGATAGTGTAGATAACAGAGTATTTTCTTCAAATTTGCCAAATACTAATTGATTGGATATTCTAAGTGTGATTCTTAATTGACAAGTGTTCTTATTATATATAGTTTTAGTGTTAGAGTTACTATGTGAATATGTGTCCCTGTGATTGGTTTAATAAAGCTCAATGACCAATAGCTTGGCATAAGAGGCTATATGGGACTTCCCGGCAGAGATAAGAACTCTGAATTAGAATCTGAGGCCTAGAGATTTCACCACTGAGATGCAGACAAAAAGGATGGCACAGTACTGAGGAGCAGGAAATAGTCATGTGACAAAATGTAGATGAATAGAAAGGGGTTAATTTAAATTTTAAGAGCTACTTGAAAACAAGTCTAAGCACATACTTTCATAATAATGTTTCCATGCCATTATTTGGGGACTGGTGCTCCAAAGAAGGTCTGCCAAGAAGAACCTCCTACAGGCTGGGATTAATGAAATTGTACATAATAGGAAATAAAAAAGTATTGAATAAGACACAGGGATTTGTAGGGCAGAAGTAGATGAGGCTAGGGGATCTTGCATATGAAAGAAAAAGATGAAAGTGTGTTTGGGCAATAAAAATGTGTCAAATACATGTATGAAATTGTCAGAGTGAAATATATTTATAAAATACCAAGAAAAAATAAGGTATGTCAAAGAAAAAAATATGTCAAAGAAATATTCATGTATAAATAGACATTATCCTTAATAGCTGGAAATGGTCACAACAAAAATATTTAATTGTAAAGAATGACTCATTTTGAGGAAGGATAATCCAGTTACAAAAATTGATCCTTATATAAACATAGAAGCATCTATATCTGCCATTGTAAGACATAATTCCATTCAACTGAAACATTACTGCATTATAAATTGAAGAAATACGATTTTCACTAGTACTTTAGCTTTTATTGTTAAAGAATAAAATTTTTTTGATTAAAATAACATGTATTGCCATAAAGCCAAAAACCTCAGAAATAAGTTTAAGTATAAATTTAAGACTATATTGTCATTCCACAAATCCATTACTAATCATTCAAAGTACTCAATGATGTTGAAAATTACTTATTAATTATTAACATTAAAATATTTGATTAGCCCATCCTGAGTGAGATAACCCAGACCCAAAAAGATGAATATGGTATGCACTCACTCATTAGTGGACTCTAGCCATAAACAAAGGGCATTGAGCCTATAGTTCACAAGCCTAGAGAAGCCAAATAATAAGGTGAGCCCAAAGAAAAACATATATAGATCCTCTTGGAAATTGGAAGCAGACAAGATCTATAGGCAAAAGTTGGGAGCATGGGGGTGGGGTCAAGGTGGGGGAAAGAGGAGAGGGGGAAGGAGAAGGGAGGAGGGGAGGATTGGGGAGAGCTTGGGGGAGTGGGAGGGTTGAGATGGAGGAAGGGCAGATATTGGAGCAGTGAAGAAGATATCTGCATTAAGGGAGCCATTTTAGGGTTGGCAAAAGACTTGGCTCTAGAGGGGATCCCAGGTGTCCACGGGGATGACCCCAGATAAGTCCTTGGGCAGCAGAAGAGAGGGTGCCTTGAATTGGCCTTCTCCCATAGTCACACTGATGTATATCTTGAATATCACCATAGAACTTTTGTCCAGCAATGGATGTAGATAGAGACAGAGACCCACATCAGAGCACTGGACTGAGCTCCCAAAGTCCAGTTGAAGAGCAGAAGGAGGGAGAAGATGAGCAAGGAAGTCAGGACCATGAGGGGTTGGTCCACCCACTGAGACAGTGTGCCTGATCTAATGGGAGCTCACCAAATTCAGCTGGACTGGGACTGAATGAGCATGTGATCAAACCGGACTCTCTGAATGTGGCTGACAATGGGGGCTGACTGAGAAGCCACTGATAATGGCACTGGGATTTGTTTATACTGCATGTTCTGGCTTTCTGGGATCCTAGTCTATTTGTATGCACACCTTCCCAGGCCAGGATGGAGAGGGGAGGGCCTTGGACTTCCCACAGGGCAGGGTACCCTGCCCTCTCTAAAGACTGGAAGGGGAGGGAGGAGGGAGAGTGAGGGTTCAGGAGGGGAATGGAAGGAGGGAAAAAAGTGGAAATTTTTTGAATGGAAAAATAAATAAAAAAAACAAAAAAAGAAGAAAAAAAGATTACATACCAATATGAAGGTATACTGTTCAGGTAGTGATCAATATACAAATTAATATCTAAAGAAAACTTTTTCTTACACTTCCTAATTCTTTTCAATATAAGTATTTAAATCTCATAAAATTTTATTGTTGAAAAGTACATATATATTTAAAGTGTTATGGCTACATGATCAAATAGGGAGAGATTTTTTTACATCTTATTTATTTTTAAAAATTACAAGGGTGTCAAAAATTAATTTTGCAACATTAAAACTTTTAATAGCCGTGCCCTAATTACAATTAATAAATAACATATGAAATAAAATTTTACAAAGCAAAGACTCAGTAAATAAACTTTAAGTTTTTGTACCCATGGGAATGGAAATAAATGGTACTTGGGATATTAAAGCAAATGAAGAACTGGTATTTTCATATTAAGCATTACTAAATAAAAATACTACAGAAGGTTTGGGAGGAAATATAAATAATAAAGATTGGACTATAAGAGTAGATTGCAAAGAGGAAATTTTTAACAATACTCCAACGGAGGACATCTGAAAAATGCACATAGAAAGGCACCAATTAAGTTATCCTGCCTTCACGCCAGTAAGGTAGAATGTTAGTTACCCTACAGATTAGATCAGCATACATAAGACCCTTGGTATTGATAGCTATTTTCTTAACCTAACAAATTTTATTTTATGCATGTGTGTACCTATATATTATGTGTGCATATACATGTACATATTACATTATGTCTATATAAATATAAATGTATACACATATAGGTATTTGCTTATAAATTTTTAATGAGAGGTACTTAATGAAAATATGGGTGAATTAGGACAGTCCTGAAATTTATGAGAATCCAGTAGTTCATTTTTCCTCTGTTAAATTGGATTCTATTCCAAATTTCTGAACTCTTCAGAAAAGAACATCACAAGAGTAGTGAGTGATTTTGTTTGTTTATTTGTTTGTTTATCTTTTTGGCATCTCAATTAATTTTGATGTACTGGACTTTTATGGTAAGTAAATTAAATTACTTTTAACATAAACCTATATTCATCACAAACGTTTTAACACACAAAAAGAAAACATTCCATCTAAGGCTGAGTCTTACTTTCATCAAAATGTTCATTCACTCACGTGTGCTAAGATAGAGATCAGACTCCAGCTCAACACCAACAGTTCTTTGAACAGAAGAGCTTTCCTCAAACTTTTCCCAATTTTGAAGTTTTAATCTGTGATAACTTTCCAATAGAGAAATTGCCTTATAAATTATCCATACAAGCAAAAAGTAATAAAACTATAAATGCATAGGCAGAATATTAGACAAAATAAACCTAAAATAAATAATGCAGTGTGTAAAGAAGTAAGCTCATACAAATGTTCATTGTTCAAAAAAGAAAAAAATGGATGACAGACCACTGATTAATTTTATGTGGAGTCCTTTGATTAAATTTATGTGGAATCCAAACTGCTATAGCATAAGTCTTTAATAATCTAACAGACATGCTTCAAATATTTAAAAGAAACACATTAAAAGGATCTTGTTAAATATCTGCTTATGATCTCCTTAACATTACATGAGCATCATACAAAGAGTACATGAAATAAAAATGATTAATAGTAATAAAAATTATTAAAATTAAGATTAAAATTTTGTTAAAGAAAAAAAGATAGTAATGGAGAAATGAATATCGCATGCATATCTTATAGAATATAAAATAAAATAAATGCATACTACTAATAACAATGGTGCTTACAATCTTACAGAAAATGGTTCAAAATACAAAATGTGTTCGTTTACTCAAAAAAGTACAATAATCTCTGGGTTTCTCACGGTTCAGACTTTCTGATTGCCCTGGTTTCTGTTAATTCACCTCCACCAGTTGCTTTATGTTTTAAGTAGTACCACATAGGCAGACACTCCACAGAATATAAATATTATATGGCCAATAAACAAGAGAATATAAACAATGAGGGAAACACAAACCCCAAACTTAATGAGGTCATTTACAAGCAAATGGATTTGAAGTGCATGAATTTGAGTGCACTAAATGATAAAAAGAATATACAACTAAATGACACATTTTCTAATTGTATGTCAGTTTCATTGGAAAACAGCTTAAAATTTGAAATTTTCAAGAAGTTTCACAACCCATGATTATATTTAGAAGTAGATACAAGATAAATACTTTCTGATATAAGGAAGACTATAGTGTTCCTTTTCTAAGAGCTGTTTGATTTTACAGGACTGGGTGACATTGCTTTTTGACAATACTCATCTATTAAATACTATTAAGTTAATAGTTATTTTGAATATAATCCAATAATTCTGATTATATAAAAATAACTACTAGAAGAAGTCATCCTGAGTGAGGTAACACACTCAGAAAGATAAATATGATATCTATCTACTTTTATGTCGATATTAGTTATTAAATGAATAATAACCAAGCTACGATCCATAGGAACAGAAAGGTTAGGTATAAAAGAAGGGACTTGGGGACACATAGATCCCTCTTTCTCTGGGAGGGGGAATAGAATCGATATTATGGGAAGGAGACATAAGAATCAGAAACTAGGTGGGGAGTGAGTTAAACCGTCTTGTGTTAGAGAATGCAAGGAAAGGCACATAAAATTGAGGGACATTTGAAGAGTGATATGGAAAGTTAGTGCAGTGGAAATTCTTAAAATACATGAAAACGATCCTAATAATACACTGCTATACTCATAGATCAGTGCCTTATTCAACTATTATCAGAGAAACTTCCTCATGCTTCAGATGTGATCAAATACAGAAACACATAGTCAGATATTTTACTCAAGTACACACACACACACACACACACACACACACGGGATTGGGGGAGACAGAAACAGAGATCTTAGAACACTTTGAACACACAACTCAAAACAGGATGTCTCCATCAAAACCCTCCCCTCAGAGCTCAGGAAACCCCACAGAAGAGGAAGCAGAAAGAGTGTAAGAGCCATAATGGATGTAGATACCAGGGGAACAAAGCCATCTAATCAGTGGTTCTCAACTTCTGTGTCTCAACTACTTTGGAAAACTTCTACCTCCAAAAATATTTACATTATAATTCATATTAGCAGCAAAATTACAGTTATGAGTTAGCAACAAAAATGATTTTATGGTTGAGGGTCACCACAACATGAGGAACTGTGCTAAAAGGTGGAAGAGTTATGAAGGTTGAGAACCACTGCAAATCAACCAAGCATAGTTAATAAATTCATTGAGAATGGAAGCAGCAAGCAGTCCTCTCTCTATATACCCCTCAGTTTTATATTTTTATTGGTCTCCTGAGTGTGTGAATGAGTGGGTCTCTGATTCTTGTGCTTTTTACTGGAGATCTTTTCCTTCTGTTAGTTTGCTTTGTCCAACTTAGATGTAATGATTTTTGGTTTTATCTTATTACAGTTTTTTTGTTATCATTAGAAACCTGTTCTTTTCTAATGAGACACAGAAAGCAGATCTGGATGGGATTGGAGGTAGTGAGGAACTTGAAGGAGCAAAGGAAGAGGAAACTTTAATCAGGATATATCATGTGAGAAAAGAAACTATTTTCAGGGGCTGGAGAGATGGCTCAGGGCTT
The DNA here is from genome assembly GCA_004026605.1 of Ondatra zibethicus. Classification (NCBI taxonomy): domain Eukaryota; kingdom Metazoa; phylum Chordata; class Mammalia; order Rodentia; family Cricetidae; genus Ondatra; species Ondatra zibethicus. The sequence goes on along the minus strand of PVIU01011356.1, from coordinate 2,904 downwards.
AAGAGTACTGGCTGCTCTTCTGGAGTACCAGGGTTCAATTTCCTAGCTTCTACATGACAGCTCAACTGTCTGTAATTGCAGTTCTGGGGCTTCTGACACTCTCACATACATGCAGGCACAAAACCAATGAACATAAAATAAAAAATAAATAAAAAGAGACTATTGTCAACAAAAGGCATACAGAAAATAGAAATATGACTTTTCTGACCCTAAATAAATAAATAATTTTAAAATTAATTTCTAAATTCAATCTCCTAACTAAAGGGAATTCAAGACCTTTGTAAAGCCAACTAAAGTTAGAAAAAAAAAGAATATAAGTAATATATTAGTCATTTTTCTATCCTCTTTGGTAATTACTTATTTTCTTGGTATCTGAATATAATACATGATACACGTTACACATTTTATAAAGCATTTGTCATGGTTACCTTATATAATCATAGTGTTTTTAGAAATCTTGGCTATGAATATTTTTTTGAAACATGTTCTTGCTGTTTCTGAGGCTAGGTTTGAACTTCTGCTCCTTCTGTTTCCCTGTGCCCACTGCTGGGCTCATGGATACATATCACCTGCTTTTCTCTCCTTCTGCCCATTGTTGTGGTCAAGGATGTGTATCACCATAATTGAGGTTTCATTATTATTTTCCAAAAGTTGAGAAAATGTCATAGCTTCCTAATTCTGTAAAACCACCATGACCTTCAGCAGCTTGGGAAAGGAAGGCTCCATAATGCTTGCTTGCCGAATTTCATAGTTGATCAGGGAGAAAGTCAAAGCAGGAACTGAAACATGGAAAGAACTTAAAGAACGGTAGCAGAGGCCTTGGTAGAATGTTGCCTACTGTCTTCTCTATGACATGCATAGCTTTGTTTCTCATACAATCCAAATTCATCCAACTTGGGTTGGTATTGCCCTCAGTGGGTTGGATCCTCCCCCATCAGCTATATGGTATGATATTTAAAAATTACTATTTATAACAGTATATTGTTTGCATCCTTCTGTTTTCTTAAAACTTACTTGTTTTCATCTAAATGTAATTTTTGAATTTATATACACTTGCAACCAAAATAATAATATCTTTTCCCATGATTTGGCTACTACTAAGGATGGTAGCTGATTGTGCTTTCTTTTTTTATATTAATTATAAAATGTAAATTTATTTTTATGGAATAACACACTATCTTAACAAACTAAACCTTCTTAATGCAGAATATGACCCAAGGTAGCTTTTCACTGAGATAATGCATTAGATAACACAGCCAAGTTTGATGGAGTTTATTCAGAGGGACACAATTCAGGCACAGCTTAGAGGCACAATTCAGACTGCACAGCATGCTACAAATTTATTGTAACCGCACTCTGAGACACAGAGGATAAAAAAACATTAAGAATTATTTTGCTATTGTTACTGGAGTTGCATGAAAATGCAGTCAACTGTAAAAGGATATTAAAAGATACAAAAGATTACAATATTTTGTACATTGGTTTCACTCTCAAGCAGTTTAATTTGGCACATGTAATATATAAATATATGGTGAGTACTTCCACATAGATTCAGTTAAAAAATATGTATTTTTTGTTAAAAAAGGCCAAAAAATTGAGCTAAGTGGATTGGATATAAATCTCTTCAATAATTTAAAAAGACTATAGCTAATTAACTTAAATAGTTAAGTGAATTGATTAATTCAGTGTCTTGATCAAAATTCCCCTAAAAGAAAAAGGCCTTATGCTAGATATTTAAAATATCTTTAAATCAGTATAATCATTTTAAGTATTTCATAGAAATTTTTATTTTAAATTCTCTTTCATAAAAGTTTTATGAATGCAGCACATGAAATTGTCATTCTTGTACTTTGAATGTGTACAAATTTTCTTCCTATTAGACTCCACCACGAATCCTATTAGTGATAATAAATGACTTTTTAAATATTTTGATGCAGTACACTATTTATTTATTTTATTTAATTTTTAAGTTTTTTGAGCCAGGGTTTCTCTGTAGTCTTGGAGTCTTTCCTGGGACTACCACTTGTAGACTATGTTAGTCACAGAGATTTCCTGCCTCTGCCTCCCGAGTGCTGGAATTAAACATGTGCCACCACTGGCCATTTTATACACTCCTTTTTTTTTTTTGCAATTTACCCAGGTGTGTTTTCTTTTTCCACACCTTCCTTATGGACAGAAGACAAGAGAGTAGGATAAAAAATTAAAGCATAGGAAATAATTTGTTATTATTATTTCCTTAACTACTATGCAAAGAAGAAAATATTTCCAATTTCCAATTTGATTTTTTACATTTCTATTTTTATATGGAAAGATCACATAGAAAAGTATTCTTTTCTTTTATAATAAAGCTAATGAATAAAGAGAATACACACTGATCATGTTAATTGTGAGATATTAAAAATCAAATTAGAATTACAGATAGTATAAGAATTTTATGATAATTGAAAATAGTTAATGCAGAGAAAAATATGACAACAGATAATATAACAATGGGAAAAGAACGTGAACAATTGCAAAGTCCAGAAAATCCAAGATTAGAAATTCTTTCCTGCCCCCAAGGTGCAGTTGAAGAGCAGAAGGTGGGAGAAGATGAGTTAGGAAGTTAGGACCGTGAGGGGCTGGTCCACCTACTGAGACAGTGTGCCTGAACTAATGGGAGCGCACCAATCCACCTGGACTGGGACTGAATGAGCATAGGATCAAACCAGACTCTCTGAATGTGGCGGCGAAAGTTGGCAGATGGAGAACCCATCAACAATGACACCAGGACCTATCTCTTCTGCATGTATTAACTTTTTGAGAACAAAGTCTTTTTGAATGCACTCATTCCTAGGCCAGGAGGGATGGGGGTGGGCCTTGGACTTCCAACAGGGCAGGGCACCATGCCTCTTTCAAGGAAGAAGG
>PVIU01011355.1:0-65213 GCA_004026605.1 Ondatra zibethicus | reverse complement strand
AAGAAGAAGAAGAAGAAGAAGAAGAAGAAGAAGAAGAAGAAGAAGAAGAAGAAGAAGAAGAAGAAGAAGAAGAAGAAGAAGAAGAAGAAGAAGAAGAAGAAGAAGAAGAAGAAGAAGAAGAAGAAGAAGAAGAAGAAGAAGAAGAAATTTTTTAAAAAAAGAATACATCTCAGCAGGAGCATGGCAACATATTTTGGCAAATTTCTTAGATGAAAGCCCACAAAATCCAGGCAGACCAGTAGCTGCTCTAGATAGATCCTTGATTTCACAAGAACTTCCCGTTTCACAGTCACTGGACAACAGTGACTCTGCAGCTGGCAAGGCCCACGTGTTTCAGAACCCACATGCACGACGGAAAACAGCACTGCATGTCCCGGGTCTGATGAAGAACTCGCCTCAAGAAGAGCCTTAAGAGCCTCAGTGCAGGAAGGGCAGGAATCAAGCAGGGACAGGAACAATATTTACAGGAAAATTAATACCAACCAGTTACTTTTAGAGGCATCTCAGTGGTAAGAAGCATGGTGGGGTGGGGGGAGAAAGAAACGAGTTTAAACAGACCATGATAAGAAAAACAGCTTCCAAAGACTTAGATTCAAACCTGAAGACCCAGAAATGTTTGGTCATCTATACTGACTCCATATGAGTAACAATTCTGTTTTAAGCCTCCAAACAAAAGGCACCCATTTAAGATAGCATGTCACCATTTACTTAAGCAGCACATATGTCTGAACTAGACATCCAAATTACTGACTCATATGCTGGGGACTACAGAAAAAATGATGAACTATGAAAAAAGAGGGGCTATTCTCTTTGGAAATGTCACTGAACACCTCGTGACATGTTGGGACAGCCTTCAAGGCTGGAGGGACAGGGGAGCCAGCAGTACCCTACCCAGCACGTTTCCTGGGGGCACTTCCTCCAGATCTTCCAGCTCCCTTCCCATCAGAAGATACAGGCTCTCCAGAGTGCAGCATGCCATGTGGGGGACAGGAGGCAGGTCCTCCAGCGGAGCCGAGAAGCCTAGTGGAACCTGCCAGAGAAAACGATGAAGGAGAGGAGTAAGCTATCACAGGGCCCTCACGGTTTTTAGTCAGTCACCTTTGTCTACCCAAAACACACAAAGCTGAAATGCTTTTTTCTATTTTCTGTGGTTTATGATAGAAAACAAGTCACATTTGATGAGTAAATCCTGAAAGACTAAAACCTCTCACATATTTAAAATGTGTCTAAGTTCCCACCTCTAAGCCCTGAGGTTAAAAATTCATCTGTGACCTGGCAGCTCACTGGCCCAGAGCCCCTGTCACTATGTATAAGCATTATGCCACACAACAGTTCTCCTGATTATACCATGCTCGTTTTGATATTCAATATTACAATTATTCTTTAAACTTGTTGGGACCTTCGTCAGATCACCATGTTGTGAAAAGCATTCAACAACAACTGTGCTAGTGTCCTGAGACACCAACCAATAAAAACGCCATGAAAAGCCAAGCACCTACTGGGTATGTATGCCACGGGCTTAATCTGAAAGGGAGCATATGCTGAAATACTAGGAACACTGAAGGAAAGACAGAACACACATGCGTAAGAACACACATAAGAACAGCGGGTTTATGAGCCCCCTACTTCATTATTTTTTTCTTAAGGAGGCATTGTCATGAATGATTCAAGGTGTGAGTTTCATATGTGTTCAGAAATACATCCACTATTATCGAAGGACCCCAGAAGTGTATCAATCAACAAATGCATGTTTGGTGCCCACAGGCCCAGAGTTAGCACTAAATGTCTTATTAGATCCTACATATGCTGTCAAGACAACTGATATCACAAACACACAGACTGATGGAAAAGGAGCAAAGCAAGACAACTCATGGAGGCTCAGAAAAGGAAGACTTGCGAACCTCAGCAAAGAGATGGCTTTTGACATGATACATCTCAGTGTCCATGTTCTGTATGACTGCAACTCTCAAGAGCAGCTCTAAAGGCAACATGGCAGCAAATCTAAACTGTAAGGAACACCCCAGGCCTGATGGCACAGGGACTTGGGAGGCTGAGGCAGAAGGATCACAGCTCAAGGCCTGCCCAGGCTACAGAATGAGCTCAAGGCTTTCCTAGGTAACTCAGTGAGACCCTGCCTCAAAACAAAAGTAAAAACAGACTGTGGCTGTAGCTCAGTGCCTGCCATGCACAAGGCCCTGGGTTCAATCTCTAGTAGCACATGCATACACAGCACATACACACACGTGTACTCACTCTTCCCCCACTCCTCCCCTTGAACATCCTTCCCTAGCTGATCCTGCAAAGGCGAACAGCCCATCAACACCCTGATGACAGCAGTGTAAAATCCCAAGGATACCCGGCTAAGTGAGGGCCAGCCCCTAAGTCTTAGGAAGTAGGAGCTGATAAGCTGCAGTCTTCTAAACTGCAGGGTATGTTATAACCTGTAGCACTCCGCAACAGAAAAATAACACAGGGGACATGGGTAGGCTCTGAGTGGGGCTTATGTCACAGCAGGTCTGAGATAGTTCACATATCCTTTTAAAAAGCATATCAGACTAAGAGTCCCATGGCTCTGACTCCATGGAGTCAACTGTTTTTGTGTTGCTGAGCTGTAGACACACAAGAAACCAGTCCCAATGTGTAGTCTCAGCGACAGATGACACATAAATGGTCAACAAACGTGCTCATGGGGTTCGTAACAGCCAGTAAGTCAGTGCTTCACAGAACAATCCTGTCCACTGGTACAGTTCAGAGTACGTGATTCTCAGTGACAAGCTAGGATCTACTAGGCTCACAGCAGATGTTTTGTTGTAAGACCTTCAGTTTCCTACAAATCACAGGTCTCCAGACACCAAGTACTATGCTCAGCCCATGGTGCAGGAGAATTGTCTGTATTCTGTCAATCATGATTTAAATAAATGCTGATTGGCTGATAGCCAGGAAGGAAGCATAGGCGGGAAAACCAGACAGGAAGTAGAGGCGGAGCAATTAGAATAGGAGAATGCTGGGAAGGAGGAAGCCCATTCCTCCACACTCCTGCCCAGACCACCGAAGAAGCAGGATGTGACCTGCCCCGCTGAAAAAGGTACTGAGCCATGTGGCTAACATAGATAAGAATAATGGGTTAATATAACTTATAAAAACTAATACTTAGCCTGAGCTAATGGGCCAATCAGTTTATAATCTTCTGGAGACCTCTGTGTGACTTTCTCTGGGACCTAATGACTGTGGGACCTGGTGGGAGGAAAGAAACCAACCAGGCCCTCTGGGGGACGGAGCAGGCCATAAACCCCAACGAGCAGGCCCTCATGTTACAGGTCCACAGCCCAGCAAGGCCTGCCAGCCCCATCATGTAGCACTGGAGAATAAACTGCTAACAGTAGAGACTGGGGGCCAAACTCTCACAGTGTTGGCTCAGACATTTGTCCATGCTGTCTGTCTGTCTGCTCTCAGATAGGCCTGGACAGACTTCAGGCTAAGCAGGCGGCACCTCCCACCTGCTTGCTTCCTCTATCTTTTGCCCGAGGCACTAAGGCTTTGGCTCTGCAAACTTCTTGAAGACTGACCACTGCCTTGGCTCCAGAATAACATCGACTTCTTCCCTCCATCCCAAAGTGACTCTTACCTTGTTTACTATGCAAAGAAGGCCTGAAAAGCTGTTCACTGGCTCATATGGTTCCCAAATGTTACTATGGGAGTCATTTACACAAAATGTTACCAAGGCAATACAACAGATAACACAGGAATTGGGTGCCTTCTGCCTATTCACCCATCCTCCACCATACCCAGCCAATCTAAAACCAGACCCCTGAACTTTCTTCCTAACGCTTACCCGTTGTAAAAACTCAACAGGGCTGTACTTGGGTCCCAAGACAAAAATTTTCTGCCCTCTTCGAGCTACGCCACTGAACACACGAGCAAACGCAATGAAGGCCTCTTGGCTGCTGTCTTCCTGGGGCACAGGCTGAGGGCTAACACTCGCCACATCTGGCTCATCACCTGCCAGACACAAAAAGATATTCAGTGCTAGGAATGCTCACTTCAACCCAGGAACTGTTTGTACATCCAGAAGAAATAGTGAATATGAACATTTGGTTCAAGAATAGAAACAATATTGATAAAAACTAAGATGAAGGTCAAAAGATAAAGGACAATGTACCAAGTTAAGCAAACATTTTACATCCAAGCCTGTTTGGTAATGCTGTACCTCTTGGCTCATCTCCCTGGGGACTTGCTAGAAGGGCACCACCATCCTGGGTGGAACCCTGTGGTGCCTGTCCCTGTGCTCCTGCTAGCTTCTCTGCATGTCTCTGCCGTGCGCGTTCACGTCTCTGGGCCATTTCTTCTTGAGTGAGCGGCCTAGAGGATGTCACAAATATGTTATGATCTGGCAGCACCAAGTACCTCTGAGCTCCTTCAAGCAGCAACAAGTACTCATAAGGCTACAGAGGTGATGACCAGTCCCACGGCCCCCAAGCAGAGGCTTCCCCAAGTTCCCTCCTGCAAAAGCAGTAAGGAGAGCAGCTCTGGCCTGCTGCATCCCCGGCAGCTCGGAGCTTATGAACTGGTGCACAAGTGCCCATGGCCCCAAGTAGTACCAAGTGCAGTCACACAGAACCTTCCAAAGATACTCAATTGTTCTTCTGGTAGCGGCCAAGAAGGAGAAAGAAAAGAATGGCTAATGGGCGGTGAGGCCTGGAAGTGTGCAAAAGGTCACTATAAGGAATGAGGCTTTCTTTTGAAGTTCTGAAGTGTGTCTTCACGGAGAACCACTGCTCACAAGGAAGGCTGCAATGTCAGGCTGGGAACTCACAATTCAGCAGCACTAAAAAGTCAAACTAAAGCTCTGAGCCACTATCAGACACAGGAGATGCTCAAAGAGAAAAGGCAGTGTGTAAGAGGGATGGCTGTTTGCCAGGGGTCAGTCTGAGTAGAGCCCATTAGCAATAATAAAATAATGGAAATTCTTCATGAAAAGTGACTCTCGTTTCTATCATTATAGAGAAGGTATTTGGAGCATTTTTTTATTATTTTTTTCATTTATTTTACATACCAACCACAGTTTTCCCTCCCTCCTCTTTTCTCATTCTCTCCCCCACATCCAGTCTACCCCCCATCCATTCCGACTTGGAGCTTTAATACTGCAAAAAGCCCTATAAAAGGTAAGGTGAAGGCTGGGGATTTAGTTTAGGGATTTGGGTTTGGAAGGCAAGTGAAGGGTCCCCGGGACTGGTTCCCTTTCAAGCATGCTTCCTCAAGACCACCCCTGCATGTCCAATCCCCACAAAGAGCAGGACAATCCTGGCCCTGAGCTGTTAGAATCTGGCGTATTTACCATGTACTGGGGTGAGCATCCAGACTGCAGGGACAACCCTTGAACATAGTAAGCTTAAAGAGCTGCAGCAGCTGGGCTGCCTCCCTCCCATGCTGCCCCTTGCCTCTGCCATCACCATTTCTCTTTCACTCTGTAATGGACACTGTGAAACCAGCCTCAGTCTCTTCTTCCACCCTGCCTTGCCTCCTTCCTCTCCTTTCTCTTTGAGCACCAGAGGCTGTACAGATAGGCACTGTGCACACGATAGGCACAGAGCACATGGATAAGCAATGTGCACATGATGGGCACAGGGCACACAGATAGGCACTGTGCACATGAATAGGCACAGAGCACAGGCACTTGCTCCTTACCTTCTGTAGCATGAGGGCGGGCTTCTTGGGGTTTATATCCCGCCCAGTCCCCCCAGCCGTTTAGTCCCAGAGAAAATCACACAGAGAGTCTGCATTAGGTTATAAACTGATTGGCCCATTATTAGCTCAGGCTTCTTATTAGCTCTTATAACTTATATAGCCCATTATCCTTATCTATGTTAGCCACATGGCTCAGTACCTTTTTCAGCGGGGCAGGTCACATCCTGTTTCTTCAGTGGTCTGGGCGGGAGTGGGGAAAGAGCTTCCTTCTTCCCAGAATGCTCCTGTTCTCATTGCCCCACTACTTCCTGTCTGGTCTTCCCACCTATACTTCCTGCCTGGCTAGGGGCCAATCAGCATTTATTTAAAACATGATTGACAGAATACAGACAATTCTCCTGTACCAACCTTCTAAGGAGACACGCTCTTGGAGTTAATGATGCTTTTGGGGGTTTTACCTCACACTGTTTACTGGGTGCTTTTCAGCTACCCCAGCTAGACGGAAACTACTGCTACCTGGCTTCCAAACGGGGCATCCAGACCTAGGGGCTGCCCTCATGCTGGTCATATAGTGACCCAGCTCACTATAGGTAAAAGTGAGAGACCTCCTAGCACTGCAGGACATGGGCTCGTCGTCATAGGAACCTACAAACACCTGCAAATACATGTCCAGCTTCCCCACAGCTGCCCTCTGTCCTCTACAGCAGTGTCTGATCTGTCCACTTCTTGCCTCTTTTCTTTGGCATCATCAACATCCACATCTTCCATTCCTGCTCTTCTGCCCCAAGCTGCACAATTCTGCTAAAACTTTGTTTCATTTAGTCTTTGCTAAAAGAATGCCCAAGAGTAATATCCGTGACTGGTGGTTGTACACACATGTGTACACACATCCAAGTGCTAGGGATTACAGAAGGCCCCAGTCTAGCCTAGGAGGCAAGTTCTAGATCAGTGAGAGATCCTGTGGCATGCACGTGCACACACATGCATGCACACACACACACACACACACACACACACACACACACACACACACATCTGAAAGTATGAATTAAAATACAAACGTAGACCACAGTATTTGTTATTGTTTATTATCATTATTTTATAGTGCAGGAATAGAAATAACAACACAGTGTCTGAAGAGAACTGTTCTCCCTAATGGGCTCATCACTGGTCTACACACCATGCACACATCCATCAGAGCAACTGATGACAGCACACAGTATACTCCCACTTTACATTCAGGAAAACAGAGACTTAGAAAGCTTAAAAAAAGCTGACCCAAAATTAAATGGGTAATACATGAGCCATAATTTAACTGCAATTTGTTGGGTCCAAACTCCACAATCACCATCTTCCAGTAGTTAAAATTAAAAATCATGACTTTAAGATAAAGCAATTTAAATTTAGCTCTCATAAGAAAAGAAGTCCAGTTTTCACTTTTTATTAAACTCTAAAACCTAAGAGCTCATGGCATGGCCCAGAATTGCCATTTAAGTTGATATTCGTTCTATACACCCACAGTCTTGGAACTCAGGAGACTTGAGGCAGGAGGCTTGCCAATTTGAGGCTAGGATTTTCAATTTTTGTTTGTTTGTTTTATCAACTTGATACAAGCTACCGTCATCTGGGAAGAGGGAACCTCAATTGAGAAAATGTCCCCATCACCTGGCTTGCAGGCAAGTCTGTGGGGCACTTTCTTGATTAATGTTGATGTGGAAGGTCCCAGCCCGCTGTGGAGAGTGCTACCCCTGGGCAGGTGGTCTTGGGTTCTATAAGAAAGGCTGAAGCAAATCATGAGGAACAAGCCAGTAAGCAGAGCTCCTCCATGACATCTGCTTTAATCTCCGCCCCCAGGTTCCTGCCAGAGCCCCTGCCTGACTCCTTGCGTCGTGGTCTGCAGCACAGAGGTATATGCCAAAGAAGCTCTTTCCTCGTTCTGTTGCTCGGTCATAGTGTTTATCATAGCAATAGAGAAAACTAAGACATCTGAGCTACATAATAAGATCTTTCCAAAGGAAATAAATACAAACCAGACAAAAATAATAAGCAGTTCTAGTGAGCAGTATAAAATACATGACTGCTGATGGCTCACCCACTGAGTAATGCCTACTGTGCCCTGCACTTTTACAGGCACTGGGACACTAGGAGAAGGACCAGAGCAGGCAGAGAGGAATGCACAGGAGTGACTTACGTGAGACATCCAGTATTTATTCAGAACCAAGAGGAAGCAGGGTTCTGTAAGGAAATAGCTGAGAGCACTGAGTTAGCCAGGTTCAGGTCCCCACCACCTCCTGAGCAGAGAGGAGCCACTGGCACCAGTGGAGACCAGAGGTGAGAACTGGAGACCGAATGTTGCGTTAGTATATAGATTTGGTTGAGAAAGAAAAAAGGCAGGAACAGAAGTCCACCCAGCTTCAGTCTGTCATGCACAATGACCACAGTCCAGCGTCTGACGCCAGTGGGCGTAACGGGATGGCGGAGAAGCTTGCTGCAGTCAGTGCAGGTGAAAACCATGCTATAAGGCAGCAAAGATAAGAGAGAGCAGGTGCCCCAAAAGAAGAGGCATCTGTCTGACGAAGCAGCTAGCTATTAAAAGCTGGTTCTCAAGGAAGAAGCAGAGCCACAGAAAACCAGGAATAGGGCAGGTCTGCCTGGAAAACTCCAGTTTCTTATGAACTACAGAACAGCAAAAGCAAAGGCTTAGAGTGTACAAAGGGCCAAAAGGCTGGCTGCCTGCTTATAGTTAGGGTGGGTGCTGAGTGTTGACACGCCATGGCCGCTGGACTGCAGGGTCTACAGAATACTGTGCAACACAGGCTGCATTCAAACTCTTCTGCAATTCCTCTATGTGACCTGGAACACATTATACAATTTTTCCTACGGTTCTTTAATTTTTTCACAAGTCAAACTGAAACAAGAACTGTTGTGAGGCCCAAGTGGCACAGTCAGTGGTGTTGCAGGAATATCATAACAGCTTAATGAACTGAAACCAACTGCTAGTTCCACAACTGCAGAGTTAGAGCTTGACCTGCGACGTGGCTACCAGACTTGGGCCTCAGAGGCCAACAGACCAGCAGAACAGAAGAGAAAGCGCGCCACAATTTCATACATAGAGAGAGCGCAGAAACTTCAAGTACAACTAAGCTGGGCTAGCTGACAATGGGGGCGAAGCCTGGTTGCGTTCTGCAGGTGCCCAGTGATCTTTTTCTGTCTCCTCCCCATTATATATCATTACTTAGTGTATGCTAATTCACACTACAGGAAAAAGAATACTCTGCCCTGGCTTAGCACATCTACCAGAGCAGAGGTGAGAATGAGATCAGGTCGCCCCCAGTGGCCGATGTCCTTAACTCAAAGGCAGTATAATTTATATGAAAAATATCAATCAGAAGACAGAAAGGATCAAGGTGGGGATGACAACTTTACTCAGACATATCTGGAAACAATGTATGGTATAAAGTAAGTATTAAAACAAAATAGGTAAAACAATCTTATGGAATACAATTGATTGCTCCACCAAAACACACTAAGATATGAAAGACTATAAAAGACAAAGACTCACAGGAGACATAACAAAGTAGTAAAGGAATAGTTACCCTTATATATGTTCTAGGAAAAGATAAAGGATGAGTCACAGAGGAATTGTACGTGGTAAAAACATGCATTTGAAGCCTCAGGAGTACGTTCTTCTATTCTTCAGTATTCTCTCGTGTCTGAAATATTCTTAGCGGCTATATATATAATCTCCAGGATATTTGAAAACTGCGCTATATGGAGTATTGACTGCTTTCATGGGGCAGTCTAAATACACAGCTACACACTCATCTCAACTCTACTTACTAGGCTACCAACTCCTTCCTTACCCACTCTCTGGCTCACACACTCCCTCCTCCGGCAGTACCCTTCATCCACACATGCATTCACTCATCGATTCTTTCATTTCTCTTCAGAATTAAAATTCTAGAAGAGTCTTAAGCTCAAACCACTATTTAAAAAACCTAAAAACCAAACAACAACAACAAAACTCTCTTACACAACTTTCTCTTAAACAATAAGCAGACTTGGAATTGAAGAGAAGAGACTCTCTAGGATGAGGTGCAGCCTGAAGGACGAGACAACACAAGCACCAGAGAAAGAGAGAGCGAGCTACTGAAACACACTGCTGGGGTGGGGATGAAAGAACAGACTCATTCCATAGCAATTCCCCCAAATTCAGACACTTTATGATCTCCACTGTATCTAAATGGACAAATATTTTTCTCAAGACTTAAAATCTCATCGTATTAAAAGAAAAACTCTGCCACAACACAGAAAGCAGTAAGCATAAATAAGTATGTCAATGAGAGGGCCACTGCCCTCCAACAGCTCACTTTGTATTTTAGGAAAACCTAGGCGTTAAGACTCAGTGACTTTTTTATGCAGGAGACCTAATCTTCAAGGGGAAGTCTTTGCAAATCAGTGGGTAAAGGTGCTTGCCACCAAGCCTGAAGACCTGAGTTCCATCACCAGGACTCCCACGGTGTAGGAAAGAACTGACAACTGACTCCCCCACATTGTTCTGACCTCCACAAAATAAGTAAGCAAGCAAGTAAATCAATGTAAGACTAAAAAACAACAACAACAACAACAAAAACTTTTGAAAAAGGGTTTGAGAAAGATCAGTCTGGAACAGGGTGAATACACCGGAGAGTCTCAGACAGGGAAACCAGCTTAGAAGTTGCTTCGATTATTTCCAGAGATGACCAGACCAGGGTCCCTAAGAAAGTATGCTGGGATCCAGGCTCTCCCTCTGCCAAGCCTCTTCTAGAACCGGACTAGGATATCTGAGCCCAAGGCAGCGTCCTTGCTGATGCTAACACATCCCATCTGGGATGTGAATTTATACTAAGGAATGCTACCTTCTCCTCTTCTCCTCCTCCTGCCTAGGAACCAGGCAGCCGGCCTTGAGCTCCGGCAGTGAACCGCCTGCTCCTCAGAAGGTGTAAGAAGAGCACCCACCATGCCATACTTTCTGTCCCTGGTCCTGGGGCCTCAACACTCACTCCCTAGAGCCCTGCTATGGAATTAGTAACTTTTCTAATAAAAACTCCACATGCCCCAGGAATCCTCCTTAGTGTGCTCTTGAACCACCAGCCCCATCCAAAACCTAACAGGATCTAACGAGCTGGGGTGGCAGGAGCTATGGAGAGAACACATGGGGAGCAGACAATGGAGAACGGATGGGTTTCCCATGACTCTGAATTTGACAATTCTCTCCAGAACTTGCTACCTCTGCAGACACAATCTACAGAAAACTGCTGATGAGACATCCAGTCTGCACTGAGGGAGACATACCTAGACACAGGGCAGGCCCACTGCATCGCACCCGACATGTTCAATGAAAGGTTGACTGTTGTTAATACAGCTATTACTAGCCTTTAATTTATATCAGTTCAAGTCAATACTCCAAAGTTAATTTCAACAGCTTTCTTCTACAGACGTGACAAAAGGGCAGATGAGCAAACAGATTCAAAGCGACCCCAGCGACCCCAGGGCAGGGGTGATTAAGAGTGGCAGCATCTGCGCCCTCCACCCGACCCCAGCTACATGCCCACCAGTCAATCCCAGGCCTCTGCCCTAGTCCAGCCCCACGTCCCCTTTTGCTTACCTTGGCTTGTTTTGAGGCAAGGCTTTCGCATCAACTGCAAACATTTTGGAAACAAAGATGATAACTGGAGCGGTGTCTTCACTTCCACATTTCATAAAAGCTAAATAAACAGGGAGCAAAATGTCACTTTTCCCAAGATTAAAAACCTTAAAGTTGTTGTGAACAGCAATTGCATTTAGAAAGCAGCATCATCTAAATGCGTTAGCTCTTTACAGCTGTGATAAAGCAAGAGTTGGAAGATGCAGAAAAAGAAGCAAAGCTGAAGGGTGGGAGCTGGCAGGCTCTTCCCAGAGGCACAGCTGGTGACGGGGCTTGGCCGCCTTCAGCAAGCCCTAATCAAGGTTCCTCCACATCCAAGAGAGAAGGCACAGAACAAAGTACTGCTACCAGAATCAAAAGCCAACAATGGAGTTCCTTAAATGTTTTTCTAATCCCTATAAAGGCAAGTTAAGTAGGAAATAGACAAAAGTAATGTGTCATCAGGGCTGGAGAGATGGCTCATCAGTTAAAGAGCATTGGCTGCTCTTCTAGGGGACCCAGGTTCAGTTCCCAGCACCACATGGCAGCTCACAACCATCTGTAACTCCAGCTCCCACTTCCAGCTTCCATGGGCATCAAGCAAGCACCTGGTACACAGGCATGCATGCAGACAAAAACGCTTGTATGCAAATAATGATAATATTATTAAAATTTAAAAATAATGTGTCAGGATGGTAACATAGTAACAAAGCTCAGAAACATAGACTCAGTGCCATAAGAAGTCAGCTCTTTCTAAGCATCTAATATTTAACACAATTCCATGCCAGAACCTCGGAGATACTGACTTTTTCTAGAACCTAAATGCAGGCATAAAAACACTGATTATCAGCTTTTAGAAAACTCATTTCCTCTTATCAAAATAATTTCTACAAAGTAAAAACATTTAAAAATATCAAACAAACCAGGTGGTATATGTAATCACAGCACTAGGAAGGCAGAGGCAGAGAGATCCCTGTGAGTTTGAGGCTAGCCTGATCTACAGAGTGAGTTCCAGGAAAGCTAGGGAAACCTGTCTCAAAAAAACAAAGATAGATAAATAGATAGACAGACAGATAGACAGAAGAAAATAATAAAATAAGAAAACTATAGGAAGCAAGAATGAACAGTTTTGAACATGTTAATAGCATCAGTCAGACTGCAGCTAGAGAACACAGAATTGAGCGCAGGTGAGAAGTGGGTGGAAATGTTGGGCAGTAGTTGGATTATGGATATACTTTAAATGAAGAATCCCTAGTTTCAATAGAGTGGGTCCAGGGGGAGATCAATGTAAGAACCACAGAGGACTCCACAGCCTTTAGACTCAGCAAATGAAAGGGTGGGTGCAGCTCTAATTACAGCAGGAATAATTGGAAGAAGCAGGTTTGGGAGACTGGGGTATGTCAAGTCTGCAATGTTTCTGAAGCAGAGCAGAGGGAAGATGGGGCTGGGGGTGGGGATGAGCAAGCTACACAAGGCTAGTGAGTCTGGAGTTCACAGAGCTCCTGTGCATGCAGACACAGCTGGGGAAACTATGAGTACATAGCTGTCATGGACAGTCAGAAGGAAAGGTGAGATCACCAAGACTGCAGATAAAATGAGGTGTAAGGAAGGGATGCTGTGTGTGACATCCAAAGGGAAAATGCTGGGCACAAAGCAACATAGGAAGTAGCAGAGTGTGGAAGTCAGGGAGGGCCAGGTTCAGAGTAGGAAGCAGCAGTCAACTATGTCAAATGCTAGCGACAGATGAGGCAGATGAGGATGAGAAAATGGTCTGAGAAACCAAGAGAGTCAATAGGGGGCCCAACTACAGCAGCTTGTGGACTGGGGCTACAGGGGTTATAAATTTCAGGATGAGAAGAACTGGAGACAATGAACACAGAGGAGTTCCAAGGCGCCCAGAGCCTGGAATGCCGGTGGCCCTCATGAGGAGTGTGTATCCCGTACAAATCCCAGGAACCACTCTTTCAGTCCCTAAGAAACAGTCACAGCAGTGACTTCATAGCTCAGGGCTCTTTAGGAAGAGGAGTAAAGTGGGAGAATGCAATGAGATCAGAACAGCAAGCAGGAAGGAGTCTGGGCCAGTGGCTGCTACCCAGAGGGCTCAGCAATATGCTATAGTAAAAGGAAAGCTTTGGAGAGGGGACATGGTCAGTTTTGGCAGTGGTTATTAGTGGAAGTGGATGTGTGACAAACTGGCCTTCCTGTAAACTAACATGCAGCCTGGACTGTGGACAGTCAACAGTGTAGTAGACCACAATGTGCCCATCATTCCTTACCTGCTTTCAGGGCTTGGGTTTCCAGTGGAAGAGACTCAAATGTCTGTGATCCTGTGCACAGCAGTTTTTCCACGCGCTCCGATGTCATATCAAGAGGACTGGGCAGTTTCTGACACACCATAGCTGAGGCCTGTCGTCAAGAAGTCTACACTTTCAGAGCAACCGCACAGAAACAATCAAGCACGTTTATACTGATGCCCGGGCTGCAAGGGACATTGCTTTCTGACCCTGCTCTCAAAACCTGGACCTGCTTCCAGGATGGCCACTGACTCTACATAGCTACTTCATGAGTCCTGTGAAAAGTTTTATTTTATCATATATATTATCAGCTATTTTACTGTTATTACATTTTCTTTTAGAGGACACATATTGTTTTGAAAAGAATACTTCATAAAATTAATATTAATTCATGTTATATTAATTTTTCTAGTATTTCATACTGGTTCAAGATAGAACAAGAAGAAAATAGAAAAGACTTGCATTGGATTGGAATGGGTTATTTCTAGAGGGTTATCTGATTGTCAATGAAAAACTGTTTTTATCTTATTTTACAAAATGTATCTCATTCCAAACCACTAAAATAAAGGATACCGAGAACAGCGTGGGATATGGGGAGCCACTGGCTACAAATGGCATTGATCTGGACTTTAGGGTCCGAATGTCGCGCCTCCCGGGCTCCAATTCTTAATCCTAAAGAAGTCACAATTTTATCAATTTTTTCTTTGTCCCTATGGGAAAGATGAGAGAGAGAGAAGACATAAGCAGATAGGAATGCATAGCAAGTAAAATTAGTTTAATTTTCACACCCTTTATTTTTTGCATGTTACTTTTTCAGAGGAGGCTAAAAATAAGTAAAGGGGTCCTGACAAGCAGGCGACTCCCCAAGATCTATGCTAACACTTTCAGACTCCTTCGGAGCCGTGCACAGAGCACTGCTGTACAATTTACTGAAACAAGCGATGCCTACTGGCGCAGCTTTACCAACAAATGCTAGCATTCTGATTCTGCACATGGGCTGATAAGTTTATAAAAAGCCAGCTTTCTTTTGCACTTGTCCCAGGTGAGGTTTTCCCTATTTCCCAATCTGATCTCTCCATCACAATTGCCGTGTCTTTAAACTGTGCTTACATAAAGCAAGGCCCAGCGCTTCTAGCTTCTTTCAGCCTCTGCTCTCAACAGCCAGGCAGGCCGCAGCGCACTGCTGCTCCAGCCCTTCGTCTCCCTCACTTGAGCTATACTCCTTCAATTGCTTCCAAGCCCTATCACTAACTCAGCTGTGAAGCCCTGTTCATTGTCCCAGTCAAGCTCAGCTATCTAAGAGCAAATGACCCCGCCCAAAAAGAAACAATTTTACAAGAGCCTTACTTTTTCAAGACCGCGTCATACAAACTCCAAATATTTTCCAGGATCAACTGTACAAATAAAGGTTTCTTTCCTTTGGCCTGCACAGAAGAACATGTCAGCTTCAGTGCCTGAACATTGACTGCAGCCTCATCCTCACCCCAGCGTTGTCGTGACAAAAGTCACACTCTACACAGCCAATAACTCATTACCAGTAAGCCACCAATTCTCTTCCTCTAGGAACCAGAGGGGTGCTGAAATAATGAGAGCATTTGGGGAACATTCCTCAGCGGCTACCCCACAACTACCATCAAAAAAGCCCAACAGCCAAGCTTCGAGCTGACTTCACTCAGAGCATGGGGCTCTCTTCACAGGCTTCCATTTCCACGCTCATGTTTCCTATGTTCTTAAACATGAGAAACCTGTTCATAAGAACAGGACATTCCTTTCATTGCAGACTTTATTTTTTTTTCATGAATATAGACACACATAGTATTTAAAACTGGAACTCCACAGAAATAGTGCTTGAGCATAAGACTTGTGCTCCTTTTCCACTTCTGTGCCAAATGAAGTCCTCTGTGAACTCATCTGCACAAGCTAAGGCCGAGATGCTTCTATAAAGCTGTACAAGTTTTCAACAGCCAACAATCTAAGCAACACAGACCACACTACCTGATCAACTTTCATAATCTTCTTAGCCTTCATATTTATATAATAATCTCCCCACAGGGTCTTCAAAAGAACTTCCTTCTTGATGCCAATTTTTTGACTATAGATTCTGGCAAAGTGCTCAATTCTGAAAGAGAACCAATAGTACATGTTATAGCAATAACAATGAACATAGCTTCACTCTTTGTCATATACTATTCAAAATACTTTGTACGTACTACTAACCCTTTTATTTTCAACTGTCCTACAAAGTTTTCTCATTTTATAAAAAGGGATAATGATACAAAGATATTCCATAGGTAGTGAGATTGGGATTCAAACACAAGCAGGGTGACATTGAGGCCGGTGTCACTGTTCAACATTCTATACACTGGCATGAATTAGAATGTAGGCTGCAGCTCCAGTGTGAAATTTGACAAAAAGTAAGGAGGCAGGAAGCAAAGGTGCCAGCCACCAATCATAACTCTACTAATTACAGAAACTGTTTGGTCTTCACTGTTATAAGCACTGTTATTCAAAGGGAAATTAATATAGAGCCCCAATCTCCCAAAACTAGAGTCGTAGCATCCTGGAGTAATCAGTGACGAAGGCACATTCACTCAATTCTGATCAACCCCCACAGAGAAACTAGTTAGCACCAGTTTCCACGCACTGGAGAGGAGTCAACAAGCACGGAGATGAAGGGCATCCTCTGTTAAAGGACTCAGGACCATCTTCCTGTAGGAAATAGTGCACAAATTTATCAAAAGCTTGTCTAGAGCTCTTAAAGTCCTAGCATCTTAGAAGATGCAGCTCAGGAACAAGACGAAAAGACCTCTACACAGCTCTTCAACACGACGTCCAGAGCTACAGCTACAGTGATCAGAGAGGCAGATGATCCTTGGTTGAAGGTGATAGGGTTGTCCACGTGGAAAAATTCAAAAGAACCAACAGAACTGTGGGTGGAGCTAATAACCAACTAAATCAAGATTACAAGCAAAGCATAGCAGCCAGCAGGCTCAGCAAAAAAGAGAGGCAGCAAAATAAGTCCACAATGTTACTCCACATCCCGCCATCAGGAAAACGTAGTGCTACGTTGTGTCAGTATGGCCCGACTGCAGAACAACAAGGATGTAGAACAACGGGTACTCCACTCATTACTGGTAGGAATGCAATAGTACCGCCTCTTGGGAAGACAGTAAGGTGGCTTCTTAGATGACTAAACATGCTCACTTGGAATGCAGCAATCGTATTTAAGTATTCACATAAACTGAAAGCATATGTCCATGAAAAACACATGCACATGGATGTTTATAGCAGTTCAATTCACAATTTCCAAAAGCAAGCAAGCAAAGTGTCCTTTAAACAAGTCAACAGACACAATGTGGTACAACCAGAGCAGGGACAATGACTCAGTACTAAGGAAACACATGGAGGCACCTTAAGTGGTCACTGCTAAATAAATGAGGCCAATGAGCAAAAACTACACCCAGCCAACTTTACTATGCAGCATTTTAGGAAAGTCTCAACTATGTGAGAGTTAAAACACCAGTGGTTGCCACAGGGAGACAGGAATGGAGAGACGGAGCTACTGTGTGAACTTCATTGTTTTTATTGTTTTATATTTTTTTCTCCGCTCCCCTCCCTTCTACCCTTTCCCATGATCCCCACACTCCCAATTTACTCAGGAGATCTTGTCTTTTTCTACTTCCCATGTAGAATAGATCCATGTATGTCTCTCTTAGGGTCCTCTTTGTTATCTAGGTTTCCTGAAATTGTGAATTATAGGCTTTTTTTTTTTTTGCTTTATGTCTAAAAGCCACTTATGAGTGAGTACGTATCATATTTGTCTTTGTCTTTCTGGGCCTGGGTTACTTCACTCAATATGATATTTCCTAAATCTATCCATTTGCTTGCAAATTTCAAAATGTCATTATTTTTTTCTGCTTTTTGGTACTCCATTGTGTAAATGTACCACATTTTCCTTATCCATTCTTTGATCGAGGGGCATTTAGGTTGTTTCCAGGTTCTGGCTATGACAAACAAAGCTGCTATAAACATAGTTGAGCACATGTCCTTGTGGCACGATTGAGCATCCTTTGGATATATACCCAAAAGTGGTATTACTGGGTCTTGAGGAAGGTTGTTTCCTAATTTTCTGAGAAATCACCACACTGACATCCAAAGCAATGCAGGAGTGTTCCCTTTACCCCACAACCTTTCCAGCATAAGTTGTCATCAGTGTTTTTGATCTTGGCCATTCTTACAGGTGTAAGATGGAGTTGTTTTGATTTGCATTTCTCTGATGAATAAGGATATTAAACATTTCCTTAGATGTCTCTCAGACATTTTAGATTCATGTGTTGAGAGCTCTTTGTTTAGGTCTGTACCCCATTTTTCTTTATTATTTGTTCTTTTGATGACCAATTTCTTGAGCTCTTTGTATATCTTAGAGATCAGCCCTCTGTCTGATGTAGGGTTGGTGAAGATCTTTTCCCATTCTGTAGGCTGTGTTTTGTCTTGTTGGTCATGTTCTTTGCTTTACAGAAGTTTCTCAGATAAACTTTTTCTATTTGATTCAACAGTTACTTATTGAGCAGAGGTTTCCTTTTGTGTTTTTTTAAAAAATTTTCAAAAAGGTTAATTTCTCCAAAATCTGTATTAAAATTTACTGTTAATTTCTGGAGAAGTCAAACTATTCTATATAGATGATAATGCAGGGTACAGCGCCACAGGTGAACTCCAAGGGGTCTCTGAGTGCCAAAGACATGTCAGTGCGTGTTGACCAATGACAACGAATGACCTACATTGGTGAAGGATCATGGTCACAGAAAATCTACGTATGGGTGAGAGTGTCTGTGAAATTTGTACTTTCCTCTCAATTTTGTTGTGACCCCAAATCTGCAGGTTTATTTTTAAATTCATTTTAAAAGAAGAAAGAAGAGAAATCAGAAACCAGCCATTCTCCTCACTGAGGAAGGAATCCAAAGTTAGCATACTGAAGAATTTCTGTTGTTGTTTGTTGTTTTTTTTTTGTTTTGTTTTTCTGTGTAGCTCTGGCTGCCCTGGAACTCACAAACACACACACACCTGCGGACCATTCTTCCCGTGTCAGTGGTTAATGTGAGATGAATTAAGTGATATTATTGAGAAGCTGCAGGCAACAATCACAGGAGGAAGGAGAAATGCTGAAGTCATCAGGCAGTGGCTCAGAAAAGTACAAACAGGACAGACTGCTGAAAATAAATAACAACTGACCTTTCTCTCTGAGGACAAAGGCAGAGAAAAATACCCAGAGGTCAAAATCCAAATTACAGCTCTAGCAGCTGAGGTTCTGAAACTCAAGAGTCTCTTACTTTCTCTGTAATTTGCTACAGTGTAAACTTCACTTTCAAAATGATCAAGTAGTTACTCATTTATTTCCCAAAACTTTAGTTTCTATAAAACCCATATTACTAGTTACTATTGTTTTGTCTTTTTGAAATAGGAAACTCTTCTTCGCTCTGAAAGTTCTTATCTCATCCCAAAGACCTGGAGCCATCTGCAGCTTTCCATTAGAGAACTGTGGACAGAGTGCTGCTCTCTCTCTCCCCAATGAGGAATGGTAGCCCTGGCTGTCCTGAAACTCAGAAAGCAGGTCAGCTCTGCACCCGCTGAAGGATAGGCCGCTCTTCAGCACCTCCTTTTTCTGTGCACATCTGACTGACAACTCCCAGTCAAGCCTTCAGTATCTCAACTCTGTTCACTGTGTTTTCACATCATTGTCTTTCATGTGGCAAGTTTCTAGATGGCCTTTTCCTTCTTAAATTTAATAAAGAATATTGAGTATTTGCTACAACTGTTTAGATGAGGAGGATTTCTAGTTTGAATTTTTTTTTCACTTTTATCTGCACTTATTTTTATGCTGAATTTATTCCTGTTTTTGTTTCTTCGGTGGCTTTGGAACAACTTGGTTCTCTGCATTAAGTATGGATTAATCCGGGCATGAGCTCTGTAAATTCGTCGGCGCATGTTAGGTCTTTGGTCACTGGATATGTTCAATGACTAGAGAGTCTACACTAAACCCATAAGCTGAGCGATTATTCTCTACATTTTTAACACATTCAGCAAAACATCAGCAGTCTTTTTGGTCACCAGTCCTGTGTTCATCTGGGCGCACCTAGTGATGCCACCATTATGCCACTGGAACAGCACACATGGCTTCTTTAAAGTGACATCATTCAGAGGGTTGGTGGCATTTGGACATGCATACCCTTGACGACGTGGGTGGGTGGTTTCACAGGTGTTCTTAAAGTGAGCACGGAGATCTGAACCTCTTGATTTGCATGATTTTGTAGGGTTTCTGGGTCAAGAGAGCAGCAAACCATCTCTACAGGTCACCTCAGACCACTGACAGAGGAAATAGTGTGGTTTTGATTTCATGTCTCCAGAATTTTAAAATATGCTAAAATTTGTGTTACCTAAATCAAGTTATATTTTCTTTTATATTTTAGAATACAGTCACATAAATACCCCATCTTAGATTCTAAAAGTGGTGAAGACTCAGAAATACTCTCTGTCAGAACGACGATTATAAGACATTTGTCCTGCTGCTCGGGCCACCATCTGGAACTCTTTCCGAGTCTAGCGTTTACTGCATGCAGGTAATGTCAAGTCTTCAGATCTTCCTCTGGACGCTCTTGGTTCTGTTTTTGTTTCATAGCAAGCACAAAATCCTCTCATTCACACTGACCCATCCCCCACTGTCACTCAGAGCTTTCATCCATTCTTTGTCACTATGGATAGAAGAGTCAGACGCTTAAAACACTGATGTTATGAACACAGTTTCTCCATTCTTGAATTCTAATTAACTTTCTCTACAGAATAATTTCAAATTAGCTCCCATGAATGTCTTCTGAATATATTTCAAAATTCTATAACCCTCTGCCTCACTGACTGACAACTGCATTATGGGACATGACCTAGACACATCCTCTGCCCTCCAAGACCCCAGTGCATTGACACTCACTGCAGGAAGCTTGGGTTTGGCAAAAACTTCTCTGTTTCTATCCTACAGGTGGTGGCCTCCATGCTGTAACCTAAAACGCGCAAGTATCCTCCCCCAGGGCAGAGTCCCTGGGTTAAGACTGATTAAAGGGCCACACTTAGGCAGCAGACCGAGGTCCACCCTCCAGCATATTTACCAGCGTTGCACTATTCAACACAGAACCATCTTCTAACCTTTCTACTGTGCTCATTTCTACCTCTGCCGATACCTATAGCTGTCAACGTCCCTACCCACTGACTACAGAAGATAACTGGGAGGACAAAGTCTGCGTTCTCTCATTTCCAACAGCATTTTCTCCTCAGCTAACTTAACCCTGCTGAGAACAGGCATGAGTCCGTCCATCCATCTATCCAACCTTGTCTAGCACACAGAGTGACGATTACTAATACCTAAAACTGGAGAGATCTGAAAGGGATATGGAAGTTACCCTTTTGCTCTCCATTCAAAACTCTACTCCTTCTCCAACCAAAGAGAACTTCCTCCAATTTGTAAGACTCAAATGAGGAAAAACCATGAAATTATGAAAATCACTATCATGGACAAGCCCTCCACCTTGTGGTTCAGTAGCAGAATGCTCACAACTAGTGCATTAACAGGGCTGAGTTTGTAACAGAACTGAATGAGTCACTTTCTTTTCTTTTCTTGAGATGGAGTTTGGCTATAGTTTATGCTGACCTAGAACTCTCGATGCAGCTAGCTCATATTCCCCTCAAACTTGTGATCCTTCTGCCTCACCTTGCTGAAGTGACACATTATAAGTATGGGCCTCTGTGCCTAGCTATGGTAACTTTATTAGAAATCATTTTAGCCCAATCTTCTTATTTTTCAGAATGTGACCCCACCAAGCTATGGCACAGGCAGGGAAAAGTTCATAATCCCCATTCTTTCTGTATACTCATGCCTACATTTATTTAGGTTTGCCATAGTCTTTTAGGCACAAGGACTAAGATAACTATAATCTATAATTTGTTAAAAAGAGCCCCAGCATGCACAAGTCAGGGTTAGGTCTCTAATCTACAGAGAAGATCTAAGAGAAGTACCATGGTTTAAAAAAAAAAAAAAAAACAAACCTAAGGTTGACTTCAATGTTAATATCAACTCTGGCCCTTAGTAGCTGAGCAAAGCTGAACAAATCCTCAGTGCTTCTAAACCTTAGATGACAGGATGGATTTCAAAGACTGTTGTGAGAACTTAATCAAATAATTTAAATCAAGTGCCCAGCATATATATATACTTGATATAGCTTTTTTCCATATTAACCTCTGTTAGCATTGGAATAAACGTACTTGCTCGTCGATGAACAGTACATCACAATACACAAAAGACTGCCAAGAGGGGAGCTAAACTGAGGTTAGGGCAGGAGAACAGACCAAGTACCTCTGGCAAAGGCACAACAGAAACTCAACAAGGGACAGCCTTTCCAACAACGACACGAGAATAGAAAAGCCGTCAACTTCAAGCCAAGCAGCATACGTTATGCAAAGTTACTAACTAATTCAAAATGAACCAGACTTACATGTAAACAAGAAAGCCACAAGAGACATGAACGTGAAAAAGAGGCTGGTGAGAAAGGGAAATAATGGGGGACAAGAGACAGTGAATATGATAAAAATACAGGATGTACATGCGTGAAAATGTCATAATGAAACCCACTGTGCATAATTAACATGTGTGAATACAAACATTTAAAAAGGAAAGAAATCTTCAGGGTCATCAGGGAGGCAGTTATTCAACTTGATTCAAAGTGTAAAACTCAGAAAACATGGTAAGCTGATTATGGTAGTTTGAATGTAATTGGCCCCAATAATCTCATAGGGAGCGGCACTATTAGCGTGGCTTGTTTGGGGTGGGTATGGCCTTGGAGGAAGTGTGTCACTGTGGGGGCAGGCTTTGAGTTTCCTATGCTCAGGATACTTCCCAGTGAGTCAGTGGACTTCCTGTTCCCTTTTGGTCACAAAGTAGCCTGCACCACATCTGTCTGCACGCTGCCATACTCCCTGCCATGATAATGAACTGACTCTCTGAGCCTGTGAGCCAGTCACTCCAATTCAATGTTTCCTTTATAAGAGTTGCTGTGATTTTGGTGTCTCTTCACAGCAATAAAAACCCAAACTAAGACACAGATTCACCTAAATTGAAATCTTTGTTCTGTAAAAGACACAGCCAAGAGGATGCAAAACCAAACCAATGACCAGGAGAAATACTTTCAAGGCACAGGTAAGACAAAGGCCTAACACCTACTGTCCACACAGAGCTTTCAAAGCTCAGCTGCAGAAACACTAGACAAAATGGACAGGAAGACAGATATAAGACCACAGAGGTGGTAAATCAGCACTGGCTGTCGGGATTTATCGGCACACATCCCAGAGAAGGACCAGAATGACAACAGTGATGTCAAACCGTGAAGCAGGCCACACAGGCACTGCTGCGGTAATGGGGAAGCAGAAAGGCCCTTCAGAGAGCTGCTTGGTAATATTTTACAAAGTAAAGCTCCTGGCTGAGGATGGAGCTTAGCTGGTACAGTGCTTGCCTGGCATAGCCAGACACTTATAATGGCCCCAACAGGAAAACATCCAAATGTTCTTTAGTGGGTGAACAGATAAACTGGTAAATCTATACTACTGAATACCATTGGGGAGATAAAACAGGACCAACTATTACAGGCTGAACACACCTAATCCAAAAAGCTAAAATCTCAAACTCTTTAAGTACTAACACAGCACCATAGGTAGAAAATTTCCCAAGACCTTTTACATTCAGCTCCAGTCAAAACTTAAAATGCTGGGCAACGTTACGTCAGACCATGCGTGCATAATGCAAGTGAATACCGGATCACAGCTTCTGTCCCAGCCCCAAGATACTTTGTGTACATGTAAATATTAAAAAAAAATTCTAACTATGAAGCACTTCTGGTTCTAAGCATTTCAGAAAAGGATGACTCAAGTTTTAATATGTGCAACAATTTGTATCAGTATCAAGAAAATTATGCTGAGTAAAAAAGAAACTTAAAAAGGCTACAAGTTATTTGGCTCTATTTCTATAGCATACTGTTTTGATTAAATTTCCCTAACATTCTTAAAATAGCAAATTGCAGAAATGAAGGCCATCAATGGTGCCAGTCTGGGTTATGCAGGGCTTGGGGTGAAGCAGATGGAGCTGCGTGGGACACCGTGTGGAAGCTCCACGAGAATGAAGAAAGGGTCTCTAGCTGGTCCTTGTCCATGCTACTGCTCGGTAAGGGACTGTGTCTTACCATTCTCATGACGTAACCACGAGGCAAGGCAGGACACTGACCAAGAGGGTACAACACAACTCTATTACTTCTCGTGATATGAAGCTACAGCTACACAAGAACAGAGTTAAAACGCCACTGGTCCACAGTCACCAAGGGACAGAGATGCGGAACGGCTCACCCGAAGCCCCAGCCATCTATTGCGCTGGTGAACACCACATTGCCCTGCTCGGGGGAGAAGTACAGCTGAGAGTCATCGGCGTCCTCCAAGCCAGCGCTCCAGTCGTACACTTGATCGCCTTGTTCAGAATGGGTCTTCACCTGGGATTCTGTCTCTCTCTCTGCTCTTTCTTCTAGGACTTTAGAAGTAAAAAGAGTTCCTGTAAGTGCGTTAATCTAGGAGAGATGGCGAAATGGCAAAGTGTCATTCATATGCTTAGGACACGTGTGGGAGGGAACACACTGTCTAACGGCAACTAAGGCTAGAACCACTGCCAAAGCTTGAGTTCACTGCAGCTGACATTACAATCAACAAATAACTTACACATATTAACTGTTCTTTCATATTCCAACAAACCGAAGGCTTCTAATAAGGCTTCTGAAGGGCCATCCGCGTGGATTATTTTGTTCCTGGGAGGTTACACTAAGAACTCATCCCATTCAAATCGCCAGACTTCAATCAACCCTTCTAGTTCCTTTACCAGCTGTCTGCAGCTCCCAGAACTCTTCATCCCTCTTTCCATGTCTTACTTCCTACCTCGGAGTGAAGGATGAAGCCTGCTACTCAGAATCCCGACCAGTCCCCATCTCCTAACTTATGCCCTGCTTATATCTACAAAGGCTGCCGGCTCTTCCCTTGCCGCTCACTGTGACCTCATTGTGGCGAGCGTGCTTTACGCTGTTTCTGCAAAGCAGGCAATACCTACAGCTCTTCCTATTGTCAGGGAGCCAGACTGGGCACCCAGTCCCTTGCAATGCCCTACACGTCTGTCCTCCCTTTAGCAAAGAAATGTATCCATGCTGCTCTGCAAGATGCTCAAATTCCTCTGCACAACATAAGCCTCACATTTTTAAAATGCAAGGCTTACATTGTTTTTGTTTTTTTTCCTTTTATTTCTGCCAGGTCCCATTTTGTATCAATTTGTGCCATGCGCTCTCAAATCTTAAGCTATAATGAACAATTTCCTTGATGGAAACACTGCCCATGCCTTCTCTGGCTTCGTGACTGTGCACATTTGTTTTGTCCTCTGAATGCTCTTCCTCTAACTTTCAACTTGGCGGTCCCACTGTGAGGCTATGTTCTGTCTTCTCCTTTCTGGCCCAGACTGGGTTGAGCAGCTCTCTTCTGTTCTCGGAAATCACACGGGGGCGCCTGGTTGCTCCCAAATGTCTCAACTGTCTGTCTCACTCGCTACACTGGGAGTGCTTTGAAAACAGGGACTCTGGTGTGCCTATCCTATACATCCCTATACACTGATATCATCCCTCATATACGATGGACACTTGGTAATGCATACATCTACACAGATGTTTGCTAAATAAACAAATCAATGTCTAAACAAACTTTCATCTAAAAACAAAAATACCATAAAAATACATCACTTCACTAAAAAAAAACAATAACAAAACAAAATAAAAAACCAAAAAGCAGAAATTTTCAATATGAGAGCCTAACAGTCCAAGTCAGACAATGATTGGTTCTGGGAAACAAAAGCAACTCCCAAGAGCAGACTAATTCTGCCCCTCTGCACAGTTGGTGAATCCAACAGACAGGAATCTTAAGTGATAAACTTTCAAATAAATGTATTTCTCCTAATATCCCCTCATATTGCACACTGCCTTACAGCCTTTCAGTCCGTTTTTAAAGTACTAAAGAATACTATACCTGTTCTAAAATGTTCTTGAGGTGAGAGTAGGCCTCTTGTGGCGTGAATTTTAGCTCCACTATCAGGCGATCTATCTTATTAATCACTAGGACAGGGCGGATGTTTTCAAGCCAGGCTTGTCGCAGAACTGCCTGTGTCTGATAAAAACAAAGCAAAAACCCTCATGATCTGCAAAGACTAAGGTACATAAGAAAATCTCAATAACACGTTCTCAGGCTGCATTATAACCACCCAGACTAAACTACACATATATAATGTTTACCAGGCGCTCTTCAAGTACACACACACACACACACACACAAACACACACACACAAATTCAAAGAATCGTAGAACAAATGCCTAGCATAGCATATAGATAGGTCAGAAGTACAACAGTCCCAGAAGGGACCCCACCCCCCATCCTACAGCCTCCACGTGACCACTATTCTACTATCCTATTCGGTTGTCTTCACGTCACCCACCCTGTCAGATGCCAGGAACATTGCACAGGATAAGGCTATACTTCTCAAGTCAAGCCTCCTGTGGCCTCAGGGGAACATGCGCAGAGGCTGTATAATTAGAGCACATCTTCCTGGAAATTAAACTTCCTCCATTAAAAAAATTAAACCTTTTAATTTTTGTAAGCATTAAAACAAAACATATAATATACTAAGGAAAATTCAAAACTGACTTTGGATTTTGGGTTTCTGTTTGCTTGTTTGTTTTGTAAGATGAGATGCAAGTTTAAAAAATTATTATAAGAAATGAATTAGCCTTTCTGAATTTTACTTGCCACCAAAGTTACACGTTGACTCTGGCCTTAGTGGCAAATTCTTGCAACTTTGCTAAGAATAGAAACACTGGATTGAGGATGTAGAAAAACAGTAGAAAAATGTCTTAAGTAGGAAGGATGTGTGCACACATTCTGAGACTCCCGTAGAAGACAACTGTCCTGTCTAGGGAGAACTAGCTCCATACCATGCTACCAACAGCCTTCTACAACTTGAAAACTTTTCCCATTGGAGCAGAGCCTCCAGGTCCCTCTCAAGCCTAACATTTTCCCACTTTTGCTTTTAGAAGTCTTTCTTCTAAAAAGATATCCCAGACACACCTATCAAAGTGTGACCGCTATCTCTTCTGACCTCGTTAAGATTCTGGTGATAAACTTCATCAGAAATTGGAACATTGTCAGATGTGAAATATAAAGCCCACTGTCTGTTGATAGCACAGAGCATCAGCAGGGCTTCCTCCTCTCCACCCTCCTCGGCTGGACCACAGGCCTCACCTGTGGACAGACCCCCTCCACAGCATCCACCACAATGATGCACCCATCACAGATGCGAACCGCTGTTGATACTTCAGAGGAGAAATCCACATGGCCAGGGGAGTCTATCAGATTTATCAGGTACTCCTCATTACCTGAAATAAAATTTGAAGACACATTTTCAGCTGTGCGGACAAGCAAGCCTCTTCCTGCAAGCTTGGAAAGATGCTTCTAAGACAATACTGAACAAAGGCTCCAGGAGCCAAAGCTTCAGTCGGTCGCTATCATCCCAACTTTACCACTGGGCACGTGGACTCAAACAGCCTCTCCAGTGAACACTAAAGAACTTCATTAAGAGCTCAGTGTATACCTACTACTGCGCTAGAGACATTTAATGCACCCCACACATATTGCGTTATTAAACTATGAGATAAACAGCTCTATTGTTTTATACATTAGTTAGTTGAGATGGAAAGAAACAAATGCTTAAGGGCTCAGAGGTAAAAGCTCTTCAAAGGGGCCTCAGATGCCTATTTAAAACAGGAAGTAGTTACCGAATTCAAACTCCTCCTATGCTTTCTCAAGGAGCCGTGTTTGAAGCTGTAAGAACAACAGTGAGACTCAAATCTAAACTGCACAAAACTGTGATGAGCAGATATTACGTGCCAGGTAGTGCAGGCTCTACCTCCTTTAATAATATTTCATAATTAATAATATTCCCAACAAACGCACACTCACAGTGTGGGGGACACCTCGACTGTACCTGTCTGGTTTTAGCACTAAAATTCACACAGCCCATCAAAGCTCCAGGCACACTAGGACAACTGGTCATCAACACATACAGAGATTTAACAGTGACACAATTCAAGAAGCCATGTGAACAATAACCGTACTACAGAATACTGCACTTAACCCCCATTATGGCCAAATCTGATACAATTTTAAAGTCAAATCAATTACTCAAATGCTCTGATGAAGATACTTTACTTTTGCTCCTCCCCTTCACTTTGTGCTTATTAACTGCAACCTTAGAGAATTACTACAAGGCTAAATGGCACAATCTACGAACCATATAAAGACTTTTTCTGGGATATAATCCCAACAACTTAATGTGGGGTGACAAGATAAAGTACCACAGCCAAAGCTAACATCTGTGGCTCGCTTATTTGTGCCTGTCACAAGCCTATAACGCTCTTTTCAGCCCTCCACAGTAGAAGGCCCTTTTCGCAGAGCTGGATACAAGAGCACCTACAAATACCTATCTCTAGAACATCCAGCTAGAACCTCACTCTGAGCCTCACAATCAAAACGGCCGAGGCAGCCAGGTGGGGTGGCACATGCCTATAACTTGGGAGGCTTAGAAAGAGGATCTCAAGTTGAAGGTCTGGAGGGCTAAACCCTGACTAAATGAACAAATAGAAGCTGAGAGTTGTAAAAGCCATTCAGTTTCAGAGATCATAACTTCAACCGCTAATTCAGGCAGCATATTACCCTTCCACATGCCAAATGCCAAGGATGCACTAAGAGTAAGCTGCTAGGTTACTAGGACCTGACCGCCTACGCTTGCCTAAACCTTACATTCAGCATCCCTTTTCACCCAAGATATGTTCATTCCTCCTCCAGAATAACAAATGTAATGTGCAGATCAAACAGAAACTGACAAGAACTCATGAACAAATCTGTTTTAAAACAACACTTTAATATACATATACCTTTACTATTTATTAACAAAACGAATGTGCATACTAATGAGATACATGGACTGATTTATTTTACATCAAGCCTGGGTAAATACTGGATAGTACAGGGCACATAGCATCTTCAATATTGTCTTCAGGACTCATCAATAGTTTTATTTCATAATTGTCACTGCTGAGAACATTACTTCATGTAAACGACTGCTATAAAATGTCAGACGTGTTTACAGCCACTTCAGAAACACTCAGGAGTTCTGTCTACATCCCAAGCCAACACTTATTGAACAATTTTTTTAGGAAACCTAATTCATATCTTAAATAGTGATATTTAAAATTAAAACTTCTAAGACAATATGATCCGAAGATCTGATACTTCCATGAGGCAGGAAGGGTCGAGGTGTTCCAGGCAGCATTCGCTGGCAGCATGTGGCATGAGAGCATGCACCAAGTATACGCTGCGTGCTCAGAGCCAAAGCTGCAATGATGCTGCCTAAGGAAGTGCTGCCACAAACTCCGTGTGGGTCGTACTTTGTGGCATTCAACTAATTCTTGGTTACTGCGCGTTCAGGAGCCATACTGCTGCTACCAAATTGTTCACCACCTCCACACTGAGCTGCATCATCTCATATGGGGTCACAAGTCACAACTGTGGGCTCCAAGAAAGAATCCCAAGGTACACTGGAGTTTCAGTGGAGAAACAGAAACAAAACCCTGTTCTGGGCTGGCAATAGACTGCGTCCTTTGCTGCTTCCCTCGCCTCACAGCTTTCTCAGGCAAATTTCCAAAGAGCTCTCAAATCCCCAGAGCTCTGCTGAGCCTTTCACACAAGGCTCCCCACATGCAGGGTCGTTACTTAGCAGGGCCTTGGACCAATGGCCCACTGTGTCTTAATGGAGCCTTCTACAGCCAGCTCTCGTAGCTCTGGGTCCAGTCATCATCTTAGATTAAGCACCATGGTCTCAACCAAATAAGCCAGAGGAAACTGAGAAAGTCTAGCATGGTCCAGGATCCTGGTACACAAGCAACAGCTGGGAGACTTGGGACCACTCAGCATTCTCTCCGCCTAGCCCTTCACTGCATAAACATCCTAAAGCCCTCAAAAGTGAGAAAGTCATCCAAGGTCACACTGTTGTAGCTATCGGTCTGCACGTCTGTGTCCTTGACTGTACTTTGCAGGTAGGGAACTAAACATACTTGTTTCCTTTTGCCAATCTCCAGACTCAAGGGCCAACTAATTAACAAGCACTTCCCCACCCATGGATAAGAAGTCTTAGAACATGAGCATTCTGTCTGCTTCTTCAGAGATTCTAAACTGAATTATGCAGCACCTCAGGCCACCCCTGCCCTTACCCTTCAGTGGGGCTCCAGACCTTCTACCAACTCTGAGAGAAACGAATACCCACTTAGCTATGTCTGTCTAATCATGCATCCAATTCCAGACCTTGGGAAGTTCACTCAAGGGGAGCAGACTTGGGGCTAAAATGGCACAGAAAGCTAGTGACACACCAAGTGCTTTATTAGAAAAAGCTGCACTCTGAAAAACAGGAGTACATGAACACATAAATTAGGGCAATACAGGGAGTCTTGCAGCACACAGCACACAAACATGGTAAATGTCCAAAGACGGCCTGGAATAAAATAGTGTGTCAGTCTGCTGAAGTTGAAAGCTCTCAAATGTATTGAACAGTGAGGAGACAGAGCTGCAGCCAGTTAACAGTCACCACAGGCAAAGCTGTTCTGAGAGCCAGGCCTTCCAACTCTGCTTCTGATGCCTTTGCCATCCTAACCGTTCCAAAGTAACTTCAACTGAGTTTTGTAGGCAGGGGAAAAGAAGACCCACATCCTTTAAAGAGAAGTCCACACATGCAGCTCCTCTGTTGGCACCTAATCAGAGCTGCTTTTCAAACACCTATTTGTTATACGTCTTCTGCTAATGTGTGGATGAGGTCAAATCTTAAAAAAAATAAAAATAAAAATGTTACAGGACTTACACATACATACACATAATATAAAAGACAAGACCTAATGTGCTGCAGGCTGGCCTTGAACATGGTACATAGCCAAGGGCAGGCTTGAACCTCTGATCATCTTGCCTCCTTCTGAGTGCTAAGATTTATAGGCACACAAACACACCAACACATGGTGCTGAAGAACAAACCCAGGGTCTTGTGCATGTTAGTAAGCATTCTACCAACAAAGCATTATTCCCAGCCCCTTTTGCTTGCTTATTTTTTTGAGAATTTTGTTCGTTTTGTTTCAAGACAGAGTTTCTCTGTAGCTTTGGAGCCTGTCCTGGAACTCGCTCTGTAGACCAGGCTGGCCTCGAACTCAGAGATCCACCTGCCTCTGCCTCCCCAGTATTGGGATTAAAGGTGTGCGCCACCACCACCAGGTGAGAATTAATTTTTATGAGAATTATAAATTAGAAGTTTTGTGTGTACACTGAATGATCTTCCCAATCTGTAACAGAAGCCTCCTCCTCAGCTCTCTGACGCTCTGGAGCAAGCGTCAAAGTGAGGAGAGTCAGGACTATCCATTGGTGACAGTGATCCCTACTGTAGCATTCGGGAACACACACCTTGCTGCCTTCTTGCCCGGCATTCTGAACAAACCTTCTCTTGTCAGGGGACTAATCTAATAAGTGAAGCACCAACTTAAAAAGACAGACATTTTTTTATGTTCCCGGCAATTGAGAAAAGGAAAATCAAACAACGTGAAGGCAATTATGGTAGAAATCTCTCAATTTCTGCTAATGGGGTAGTGGGGAAACACTCTGACATACCCTTCGCTTTAAGATGGTATGGGCAATTGTTCCGGCAGTACCAAGCTGTCACCAGCAGTGGCTAAAAGCTCCCCTGTGGACAGAATTTTTTACAAGGAATTCAGCACATGACAAGTGAACAAACACCAGATCTCAGGAGGAAGCCTCAGAGGAAAACTTTCAACAAGAGAGAAACTCAGCATTCGGATGAAGATCTGAACTTCACGCAGATCCTAAGGGAAGCTGAACCTAAGTGACTGAAAGGGCAGAAGCTGAGTTATTTCGGGCACATTCCAAAAGATGTCAGTCACACTATGTACATGAATCACAAGGCGGTTGCAGAGGGACTGCGGGTCTCCCTCCACAAGCTGTGCTATCTCTGAATTAGCACCGTCCTCGTAGATTGTAAAACGACGAATAAAGTTACGGGACAAACCCACTAAGAGAGCTATCCTGTAGTCTGGAGCCGGCATCTCCCAAAGGCTTAGTCCTCAGATGGGCTCTACCAGGAGGCAGTAGAACACTGGAGAGGTGAAGCCCAGGAGTCTTCAGTCATCCAGGGAGTGCCCTCCAAGGGGCTGGTGGGACTCCAGTCTCCTTTTCCTCTCTCACTTCCTAGTGAGATGCTTCCTCATCTACATGGCCCATCCCTGATAGGCTATGCCAACCACAGACAAGCAAGCAAGAACCAAAACCTCCAAATTCCTGAGCCAAAATAAACCTTTCCTCTTTAAGTTGATTATGTCAGATAATAACTACAACAGAAATCTAACACACCTTATAATAGAATTATAAAACATAAGACACACTCTATCTTCCATTTGTAGACATATTACATCATATGTATTTATATATAATATAAATGTCTTAACCTCATCCCTGCTGATGCATTCAGGGCCAGTCAGTGCATGGACTTGTTTCCCAGGCACCCTGAACTGAGAGAACACTGCCAGGTAACTGCAGACTCGGATGAAGTGTCAGAGCGAGGTTCCAGAAGAGATTAATGACTTAGAAGCAACGGACAAACGAGGTATCGCTCTGCTGTATAAACCCATCCGAAAGCCCTCTCTGGATCTGCCTCCAACTGGAAATGAACTGGACCTGGCAGCACTGCTTATGGTCTCCTTCATTCACTCTGGTTTCCTTCAGTTAAATCCCAGGCCCCCGCAGCTATCGGGCCTGTCGCCACAGCCTGAACTCCTGCATCACAGAGAAAGCCCTCTCTCCAAAGCTCTGTTGCTCTGGTATAAACCAAGCAGCTGGACCTCCACACGGTCACGGTTCTTTACTTGCTGGTACCTCCCTCTGCTACATCATCACCCTGGAAGGGGAGGCACAGACTGAGGTCCAATCATCTTACAAAGCTTACCTTGCTAGTGTGTGTCATTACTACAAGATGCTGGGCCGATCAGAGCAACTGAGAGAACAGTAGTCCTAAACTCAAGCCAGGGAGAAAAATGAAGGGAGACCTCAGGCAGAAAGAGCTCTGTACATGGATGACTGTGTGGGAAGGCACTCACAGGCCAGAGTTAGGGGAAGATAAAGATACAAACGAAAAGACCCTATGTGGGGCATGAATCCAGAGCACAGGTCTTTCCCAAAGACAGGAGATAGATAAAGATGATAAACCACTATATTTTAAAGAAAGGTGGCAAAGAGTTGAGAATTCTTTTCTGCAACACAGATGATAACAATGTCTGCTGAATTCGTGGAAAGGAGTTTGAGGGGTATGTTGAAGACTGCCATAAGGTTTCAGACAGATGCTGGGGAGACTGGGGAGGCCTCCTAGAAAGAGGTAGAAAGTTGGCAAGTCTGAAGAGGAAGAAGTTTAGAGAACATATTTTATCGAGATGGGGTTTTCTTGGGGGGAGCGCTCCAGAGGGTTAAAGACGCAGAAAGAATACTGGAGGATGCTGGGAGGACTGTCGGTTAATGACACCCCTGTGCTGTAGGAGGCAGAGAGGAAGTAAGAGGCTCATGGGGCTTGACAAACTCAGAATTTTATGAAATAAAATAGGGTACCTCACCCATGTGGGCGAAAGAGCAGGGAAGAGAAAGGGTAGTAAAGAAGGGAGTACTGAAATACTCCCTTCTTTGATAGCTGTTATTAAGTTTTTAACTTCTAGGTTGGTCACATGTTGAACTTTCTGTTGTTGCTGAGCTGAGATCTATGTTGTCCAGGCTGCTCTAAAACTCAGGGGCTCAAGTAATCCTCCTGTACACAGCTTCCTGAGTAGGTGGGAGAAATGTGCCTGATCAGGTTGAACCACAATTATTTAAATTTGAAATGTCCAGGTGATGCTGGAATCCAGAATGAAGCCATGGCAGCAGGCAAGGAAGCAGAAAACTAAATTGTATTGTTACCAAAAGGCCAACCCATAAGAGAAGTCATTTTAGGGGACAGTAAACGCTATTTTGGAGAAGTCGCATGAAAAAGAAAATCAGGATCAGGTGTCAAATCATCAGTAAACTAGGCGCCTTCAGGAGTTCAGAAATTAAGGAAAAGGAACAGCTGAGTGGGATGCGTCTTAGAAGGAGTGAGAATAGGAGAGAACTAGCACTGGAGAGACAATCTGGGCAAGAACAGGGAGCACGGAAGAAACATGAGGAGAGCGTGTGGCGGGAACGAAGAAGAGGGACATCCTCAGAGATGCTGAGGGTGTGCTGATGTTTGTCTTGGGAAGCTGCAGAGGAAGTTCTGGTAAGGAAGGAATAGTAGCAGCAGGCTGAGGGAGGTGTTAGAATCACAAAGAAATATGGAAAGGAGGCCATAAGAGAGGCCGGGCCTTGTGGCTTACATCTTGGGCAGTGACCAAGGACAACAGGCATGCAGGCGATGCTGGCCACAAGATGTCCAAAAGTAATCCCAGGAAATCTGTGGTGGAGAGAAGCGAAGCTTCAGGAAGAATTAGTAGGGGCCTAGTGTAGCTCCCGACAGCCTCCCAATCCAAGCGAGCAGACTGGAAATATAATTACTTGGTTCCTAGGGTTGCTACTGTTTTCTAGAAACTACTGTCCTTCATAAACTCTCTTGATGTGTAACGTCCAGTGTGAGCTTAAGTGGAATAGGGATAGCCATCTCAGCGGGATGCTGTGAGGATGAGCAAAGCCACGCATGAGACATCTAGTTCAGAATTCAGCCATCACCAATTTTAATCAAGCTTGGCATCAGTTACATGCTTCACAGAACCAAGAAAAGCCATTGCTACAAGAGGGGAAATAAAATCTGATCTTTCAGTCAGTCAAGTGAGGGACAGGGATTCCTTCCCTCCTAGACTAACACATGGGCAGGAGGAAAGGGATGCCTGTGGCACCAAACACTTTCTGGTACTCTCTGGCCTTGGGTAGCCTGGCGGGCAGCAGACAGAGTCAGTGCTCTGAGGCTCAGTCTCTGGAGAGTTAAGGGAGAGCCACAGGGCAGAAGCCACCATGAATGTGAATCCTGAACCTGCTCACCGCACTTACCCAGGTAAAGTAAATCCTGGCACAAGTGACTGCCACTTGGGTGAACCCCAAATGCCCACTTAATCAAGTTATGAGGTAGCTACATGAAAAGTATCTCTAGTTATTTTTAACTTACATTCAATAAATCATTCCACCCAAACTCAAGGCAGCTTGTATCTCTGTTTCTGTGCCACCTTGAAAGAATCATGTATCTAGAACATTCTAAGATCAAGCTTCCCAAAGCCAGAGTTTAACAAAAACATGTTAGGCCACTCGCTCCCCAGGGTTCTCTATCAGAAAGACGGTGAGGATGTGGAAGAGCTGAATTTCACAGTCAAACCTGAATAAAGTAGGCAAGGACAGTGAGAGCAGAGATGGACTTGGGGCACAACAATTAAAACCGACACTAGAGGAATCGTGAAGTTAACAAGGCAATAAAAGATTACAATCTCTTCAAGTCTATAAAGTAGCACGGTTAGATCTGTGACCCCCATTCTCTGAGTCAAGAATGGGAATAGATCCCTTAAAATATGTGAGGTGGCATTAAACAAAAAAGAACATTACTTGAAATGTTAAACACTGGGGATTGGTGTGCTTAAAAGTTCCAAAACTAGTTTGATATAAAAATGTCTAAAAGACTAAGGTCAATGAAATGGCCACACTCTGCACAGTGCCTCCCTTGGTTCCAGAGAACACACTGTGAAGGATGAACCACAGGTCACTTCATTACGGAAATAAGTCTTTATTATTTTCTTCAAAATATCAAAATATACAAATTGTATAAAGTGTTCTAACAGTACAAAAATACGTATTTTGAAAAGCAAGAATTTTACCATTATTTAGTTTCTGGGAATATCTACTGTGGCGGTGTAAAATGTATCCTTCCAGAAGCACGTACATGTTCATACCTCACAGAAAGACTGCAATTGGCTTTTCTGTCTCTTAACATACCATTTTCATGTAATTATAAATATATGACCTATATAATTAAGCATTCAAGCAGCATGGATATAATAATTCATTTAGTTGCTCTCTTCTCAACATTTAAGTTACTGGCATGTTTTCACCAATACAAACCTTTTGTGAACATACAGCTCATGGCATTTATTTGACATTTCTGTCAGAGAATTCCTGTGTAGCTATCAGAATGGCGAGATAGTATTGATCAAAGCAACAGGTGGCAGTGGTCAGAGCAAGACACATCTATGTAACTGAGACCCAAGTCCCATATGCCGGCCACGGAGCAGAAGAGGAATCCAGTCAGGAAAAGGAAGGCTGAGGAAGAGCCAGCCAAGTCCTAGCTCCTGACCTTCCTTGTGAGGAAATCCACACAGTCACCTGGTGGAGGGAGGCAGCTGTGAACTGCCAGTTCTTCTGCCCTCACGCCAGCCAGAGGTCCCCTCCGCATCCGAGCCTGGACAGGCTGACTCTGACAACACATCATATGGAGTAGCCAGAATGAAATGCATGGAACACAAAGCAAAGAAACCGAGGCATCTGATTAATTCAGAAGGAGAAAGGGAGGGGCGTGAAAGATGAAAACCGAGTTCTCTAAAACAGACAGGTTTACCTTCTGCATAGTGTAGTGAAATGGCGCTGGATTTCATGGTGATCCCTCTGACCTGTTCATCTTCTCTGCTGTCCATGTACCTTAACTAGAAAAGTACAACATGTTTCATTACTTTCCAATGACAAAAATGCAACATTAAAATGGAGTTAGCTTTCAATTCAAATATATAAGCTATATCCTGCCCCTGTGGGTTTGTAGGTGGTTAAGGGGCTGGAGGAGCGAGGTCAGCCAGGAGAATGCACAGACAGGCTGAGAGGAGCTGCCACAAGTGCATTCACACACTGCTTCCCAGAGCGCTGCTCAGCTGCCTCTCAGCCAGGAAGGATTAAAGGGTTCAAAACATCCACAAAGGAATCTGGGATTCTTTCTGCTCATCACAATGCAGCCTTCTTTCCCTATCCAGAGGCACCTGATGAGGTCCAAAAGAAACAGAAGGCCTTTAGAAGAGGAGATTTACTCTTTTCCAAAGTAGCAGATTTTAAATACGTGTGCATTTTCTCCTTTTTACAAGAATGAAACAGTAGAAAATAATTACAATATCAAAACTTAGCCCAAAGCTTTACTGCTTACTAAAAAGTCCTACTTAGCAGTACATCAATATTTCTCTCCATTATAAAGTCTTAACTTCATATAGATTCATCTCTTCCAATTGAAACCCTTGAGGATAATGTGCTAATTCGGGATTGCCACACTTTCTCATCCTACAAATTCCTTAGTTTTCAGAAATACTTCCATCCCCACAGCTCTGGAGAAAGGTCATTTTGAATTTCAAGCTTTAGGTCTTATATAAATAAAAGAATTGTATATATAATCACATTTTTGATCTTCAATATTATTTAGTTGTTCAATGTTGCCCAAGTCAACCATTTGGATGGACATAGCTATGAGTCACTCATTATTATAAGATTCTCTTCACAAACCCACACTTACTCATCCATCTACCAGTGACGGACACATGTAAAGTCACTGCTTTTCAGTGACTAACTGCATTGTTAAGAAGTTTGCGTTAGTACTGGAGAGATGGCTTAGTGGTTAAGAACACTGGCTGCTCTTCCAAAGCACCCCGGTTCAATTCCCAGCACCCACCTGGTGGCTCACCGCTGATATGTCTCTTAGACACTACCTAGAAGAGAGATTTCTGAATCACTACTGTCCACATCTTCAGTGCTACCAGATATTCCCACAGTGTTTCCTAATAGTCACACCAACCCACACGCAACAGTGAAATACTGTTTCGGTTTACAATTTCTAAATCCGATGAGTAATAAACAGTATTTCATTCCCAGCTAATGGGACTGAGATTTAGTGAGCATGCCCCAATGTTGGGTTTCTCTCTTTCAGGTAGAACTAAAATTATTTGTTCGTGGGGTTGGACAGATGGCTCAGCGGTTAAGCGCACTGGTTACAAAGGACCCAGGTTCAATTCCCAGCACCCACATGGCAGCTCACACCTGTCTGTAACTCCAGTTCCAGGGGATCTGACATCTTCCCACAGACATACATGCAGGTAAAACACCAATGAATATAAAATAAAGATAAATTACATTTTTATTAAAAATTATTTGTTCTTCTACCATCATAAACATAGTTAAACTAGACAGGTATGTTTAATTAAGTATTTAAGCCATATGTCTGCAACACAATCCTCCAGTCTTCCTTTGGTTCTTGCATTCCTTGGGCTAATCTTCAAGGTCTTATGCAATTTGACATGTTCTGTTGTTCTCTAAGGATAAGTTCCACTCAAATCAAGCACAACACCCAGAAACTGGTCTTTATTCTCGTTATTTTCCAGCACATAAGGGCTTTTCTGCCTTTCTCTCAAACCTGCCAACATAGCCACCTGTGAAATCTTGAGATCATTGTAGCTGCTGATTTGCCACAAGTCACTTCTGCCCATACACAGTGTAACAAAAGCAACATACAAGTGAACTTTTCTCAATACCTATTTTATCTTAACTTAATGGGTTGCCAGTTCCTTCTACATGTTTAGATCACTACAGAACAAAGCAAAGGGATCATGATATTATAGACAGCTAATACTCATTAAAATGCAACAAGTATTTACCAACTCTAACAACATACCTTGCCTGCCAGGCGGCTGGAGATGATTCCATTACTAGATATAAGACAATCAGCAAGGGTAGTTTTTCCTGTGAAAATAACCTTAATTACAATACATTCGTTTAAAGGGGCTAGCATTCTATAGTGCTATATTTTCTACCTGAGGACCTCACCAATTTCACTTGAAAAGCTGTCAGGTTAATTTTAAGCCCAGACATTTTCTTAAATTGAGGCAGACTTTATAGGGTGAAACATATGACTTTAGTGAGGCACATCACTACGAGAATCAAAATACAGACCATCTCCAATGTTTATACTAGTTACTGTAACTTACCAACCGTCCCGCACAACTGAGTTCACACTGATAAACTTAGGCTCTCAGGGCTCAAAGTGACACAAGGACAACAAAAGCATTTACTTCAGGAAGGTAAGCTGGGTAAAGTCACCACCAGAAAATAAAAGCACACAGTCTGTCTTCTGTCATAGCTCCCTATGTGTGTTCCTCAACAACATTTGCTAGTTAAACTGTCATACATTTACAGTTACCTTTATCAGACTATTGCTAATCAATTTCAAGTGGTATAACCAGGTACCTGCGTTTAAAGAATGGCACCGGCATTCTCAAGTTCCAGCTGGGTAGGCCTAAAGAATGACTGGATTTTTCCTTCAATCCAGCATTTTGTAGTCTGTGACTATATAAATAAACTGTGCAAACTGTGTAATAGCATAGCCAGGGACCTCTAGAGAGCTTAGATAATGTGTTTTAATATAATCCTAGAATATCACTTTCCTACTGTGCGACAGAGTGTTGGAATGTACCACAAAAGA
The DNA here is from genome assembly GCA_004026605.1 of Ondatra zibethicus. Classification (NCBI taxonomy): domain Eukaryota; kingdom Metazoa; phylum Chordata; class Mammalia; order Rodentia; family Cricetidae; genus Ondatra; species Ondatra zibethicus. Next base: position 25,827 of record PVIU01011355.1, on the reverse strand, counting down.
GGGGACTTCCTGTTATTAAGTAAGGCGGAATTCCTTGAACAACAATGTTGGATACATATACAGTAGTGAATCTGCTATTTTGTTCTCAAAGCAAAAACAAAACAAAACAGAAACAAAAAGGGAAAAAAGAAACAAAGTAAAACCTTTGGCTAGACCGCATATCCTCCAAACAGGTGCATATAATCATAAAACTCATAGGGTAGGTTCAGTTACTGGTTTGTATACAAAACACTGTCTCAGTTGGTTCTTCCTACAAAGTGATCCATACTCTCTCGGTTTCTGTCCCACCTACCTTCTCTTTAGAGCTCATGTTAATGACAAGGGTCACCAGGTCGCTTTTCTGCCTTTCAACCCACCCAAGCACCTTTACCAATCTAAACTCATGTACAATTTGAGTACTTCGTCCTTCTTTCTTGCCCAATGGCTCCCTACATGCTAATAAAAAACATGAAGGAGCATTTTCACGACTAAGTATTTCACTGCTGACTAGACATTCTCATTATCATCCTCTTACATAGGCTGTACACTGAAGCTCAAACAGGCCACATGATTTGAAAAGAGCTTGGGGTTTAAGATGGCTAACTGCAGGGCTAGAGCAGCTAACCCATCTTATAGTCCTGCAGGCCTGACAAGCTCTAAGGGACAAGACCCAGCCTGCCTCCTCCCCAGTCCCTGAATCCCCACCCTCGCCTTTGAACTGCTGAGTAGTTTTGACTTCACGGGCCATTCTAAACAGAGTGGCAACTACTAGAAGAAAGAGTTTCAACTGGCGAGCAGACTCAGAAGGAAGCCATCTGATGGGGTCAAAGAAATGTCTATCCACATTCCACAAACAAGTGTTAGCTAACCCAACCTTTACAGCATCTACACTTGAGACGCTTCTGTTTCCTTCTGTCCCTTCACACTCGGCCACTTCTGAGGCTTGTCCCCACCTATCAGATGCTAGAATCCCTCCCTCCTCAAGGGACATGTCTGACAGCTTCCCTTGGCCCAATCTGGCTACCCAATCCTTCAGTTCTCATCTATCTATCTCTTATCTAAATAACTCTTATCTATCATCCCCCCATCTCATCACGTTGCCCTGATTCATCCCTAAAACCTCTACAGCTGAGCAGGTGGCCGCCTCAGAGATGTCTAGTTCCTCTTAAATCTAACAAAACGCAGCAAACTTAGCAGATGCTCACGCAGTAGGTGATGAATTAAATATGATTCCTAGGAGATATCCTCTACCATGACCATAGATGTTTTAATATTTCAAAAACTTTTCCATAATGTAACAAAAATTCAAGTTCAAATTTAAAAGTATTAGGTGAATGAAATCCTGTGCAGAAGAATGCTAATCACCAGTTAACCCGATTATTACAAACGTTTTTACGGCACGCTTCTCTGACATCACACACACAAACACACACACACACACACACACGACATCTTGGCAAGCACGACTTTCATCACTTCAATGAAACATACAGAGACATGTCTTCTTCGTTAGTAAAAAGTCATTTTAAAAGCGTCTCACCATGGTCAACGTGAGCCAAAACACAGATATTCCTGATGTTGGCAGTGTTTTTCTGAAGCTGACTCATCTTATCAACGCCATTGAGCACCATGGTTGCTTATTTCCTGAGACTAAAAATTAAACGCAAATTACAAGTGACACAAAGTTTAAGGGTCAGTGAGAAACAACCACAACAGCCACAAAAAAAAAAATGGACAAACTGAGAAATAGATGCTGGTGTTTACGAGCCACCTCTGACTTCTCAACTGAGAACCCAAGGAATGTTTAGCCACATCGAATTCCCTTTGCCCCCGACGGGATAGGACAGTACGGGCCCAAGTTCCACTGCAAAGTCCACACACCCTTACGGTACCTGTGGAGTGCGCTGGGTGTTTCCGGATCTGCCGCGGCGCGATGAATCACGCAGCCGGGAGTCGGGTGCAGAGACGCCCAGCTAAGTGACAGCACGCACTCGGGCACTTTGGCCCAAGACGACCACAGGAAAAGTGGGCATCTCCCCCTTCCCCACTTTAGCCCCTCCGAAAGTCTGTCGCTCTTGTCAAGCTGGCTGACTTTCACCAGACGAGAGGACCTCGGCCCCGCGACTTCACCGAGTGTCCTTAAAAGTTTCGGATCACGTGCTTGGGGACGCAGCAGGTGCGTGACACAGCGCCCATCCCTCTCCAATTAAAAAAAAAAAGGCAAACAGAGGTCTGCAAGCCCTTCCTCCTTTCGGGCTCCGGGAGTCGCTGCCGGCGAGGGTCCCAGGTTCCGACAAAGTGCGGCTTGCTCCGTGCCCTGCTCGCCCAGCCCTACCGACACGACCCCCCGGGAGGGTCCCCACCACCGTCCGGTCGCCGGCCTCCCTAGCAAGTCGCCACTCACCGGCTCCACGCCGCACTCGACTCACGCTTCTAAGGCTGCAGGAGTAACTCAAGCCGGAAGTTGCCGGCGCCGGGAGGCGGGGCCTGCAGGCCTGCGACCTCTGACCCGCCCGCGCCTTGGACGCCGCCGGAAGTCGCGTCACTACTCCCCGCGCCCCCTCACGGAATTCCGCGGTCGCCTTGACGACTGCGGACGCTGTGGCTGCGCTGCGGTGCGCGCTGAAGCCCTGCGGAGAAGGACGCTGGAGCCAAGGGCATGAAGAACTGGTGTCTGTGTCAGATTTGCACCTGCGGGTAAGAAACGGCTGGCGGCTGCGGCGACGGCGGGGCCTTAAGCAGCGCTAACTCCTCGTTGCACACACACACACACGCACACACACACCACGCACACACACACCACACACGCACGCACACGCACCACACACACGCACGCGCACACACCACACACACGCACGCACACACACACCTCACACACACAAACCACACATTTATTCTCCTTCTTGAGGGGCGAGTGCCCGTGACGCCCCCACTTAACCCTCTGCGAAGTGAGCTCTTTTTCTCTACTTGGCTGGCTCCGGTGCAAAACTTTTCTTCTTTGCCATCCCCGAGGCTTCCTATCCAGAGATTTAAACTTACAGCCCAGGCCTGGTAAGTAGTATGAGCAAATATGGCTGGTAAGTGATGGAATCTGGTCAGGAGAGAGTTAGTACCCCCACCCATCAATTAACCAATCTGGTTAATTTAACAGGAAGATAGCCAAGGTCTTCTGTTTGCAACCCAGGACCTTCCATCCTCCAAACATTATTGTTATTCCTGGCCAGACAGCGTTCTCTTGGGGGTCTGTCTGACAAACAAAAATGGCAGTAGTCCTCACCCTAAACCTCAGACTTGGTTTGTAAGAGCTGCCTAACAACCTTCCACCACCAGTAAACACTTTCTTCTCTTTCCTCAGCCTTACTGTTGACCCAGGGATTAGATCACCTTTGCTAAGTAAATATGAATAATGCAAGCCTTTTGTATTTCTAATCGCCTTCCAAGGGCAACCACCTACAATACATGTTGATTGAAAGCAATTTCTCTGCCTCTTTCATAATAACCATTGTATGTAAGTATGGGTGGAAACATAACTTTTAAGGTGTAAATCTGGTGTGTAAGAAAAAATTATTTTAATCTTTATTTATTTGCAGCATAAGTTCTTTTCCTATCCAGCAATTAAGAAATTCATTATACTGGGGACTCCGCATTCTTCAAATAATATCATTATCCAAGTATGTGGGGCACTGCCCATGTAAAAAGAAGTCCCTTTAAGCTTTGAAGCATGGCTAGTATCATCTACTGAAACGTCACTTGAAGAAACTTAGTTCCTTTGCGAGCAATGCCCTGCTGCTCTCATTTTTATAAATGAGGCATGAGGACCTCTTGACAAAATGAAAAGTTACTATGACTTGTGTAGTTTCACTCAGACAGTGGCTTTAAAATGTGGCTGCCTCCATGGGACACTGTCTCAGAATGGGACAAAGATTCTTCACACCATCCCTCCCCACCCCATCTTTTCCTCCTGTCCTATTGGAAGGAAAGAGGGACGATTTTCCCTGTTATTTTTGTTGTTGAAGTCCATCTGTTAGGTATGTTTGCATCACCAAGCAGGAACAAGGAGGAAGGGTCTATGTGGGCGTACAGTTCCAGAGGGCACAGTCCATGCAGTCAGGCATGGTGGAGTTCTTGTTCCTGGAACATGAAGCAAGGCTTCTTACATGCTGGCAGACGAAGAAGTAGAAAAGCCTTTGGAATCAGGGGCTAGGCTGCCATGTTTCAAGGGCTGTCATTAGTCACCAACTTCTACCAGGTAGGTGCCAGCTTCCAAAAGCATTCCAGAATGGTCCATCAGCTGGGAAGCAAGGATTCACATTATGAACCTCAAATTCAGTTCCTTTGAGCTCCCATTAGGGACCTCTGATATCACCTCTTTTTTTTTCTTTTTTCCCATTAGACAGAGTTTCTCTGTGTAAGAGCTGTCCCGTAACTCACAGAGACTCACCTGCCTCTGCCTCCTGAGTGCTGGGATTATAGGTGTGCACCTCCACGCCCGGACAATTTCATCATTTCTATGAGCTGCCTCTTCAAAAAAGCAGGAAGATTTAACAACTGTAAACAGCTATAAACTACCAGCAAAACTGTAAAGCAGAAGGAAGAAAATTTCCTTTTAAGGATTGCAGATGCTCGACGAGGAGGCTTTTGCTTTCTGTATAATTTGTCTGCACTTTTTTGTCTCATGTCCACCCACATTGCAGTGCGAAGGCAGCACTTTGGTGGACCAGTAAAAACAAATTCCAGAGCTCTGACTGGTGTCTTGTTAACCTGTGCAGCTCTATCAGAACTTTCACGTGTATATGACCTGTGTACTCTGCTCCTGGATTTTCCTAGTGTCTTGGGCCCTGTGTGGGACAAAGTCACTCAGCACATTACAGCAGCCTCATTTTCAGTGGGTCTTGCAGAGTCTCTGGACTCTCCTGACTTTAAAGCATCTCAGACACGTGGAAGAAAGAGGTGTCATCAGGATGCTGCCTAACATCTCCCAGCTCTGATCTCTCGGCTTCTACTATATCCCACCAGCCCCCAACCACTACCAAAGTGGCTGCTGCCCTCTGCCTCCTTCCTTTCGTAGCTATGTTCTGAATCAGAGCCGCCTCTAAGTGTCTGTTGTAGGTGAAACCAAAACAGAAAGCTTGCCTGCTAGGCATCTAGGGAATTCCCTTGTTAGCCTCTCTACTTCAGTAGGGTAAGAAGTCACTAAAGTATTATGGGCAAAGCCAGTTTCGGCTACATAAGGCTACACTGTAATTTGCTTATTATTTTTACAAGCTTCAATGCAGAGGGGTAAGCTGTACTAAAGTTCAAAGTGGTGAGTTCATTGGGGATCTGGTTAACGTGCAATAATCACACAAGATGCTTGTAAGGCAAAATAAAGTTTCTGTTCATTTGTACAGACGGCATCGTTGTCCACATGGAACCACGAGGATTTATGAACATTCTGGCATATCTTGCCCCACAACAGAGTATCTGGAAAAATATCCAAAATATGGCAACATTCTTCCACCTCAGAGTCTTAAACCCAAGCAAGAATTTCAGGCATACCGTGGTAAAGTGGAAGGAGTAACTACATTTAAGTAAATATTGAGAAATTGCTTCCTTATTTTTTGCCCTACTTTTCTGGCCTTAATAAAGTTTTCCTACTATTTTAATTTAACTAGCTAGTTGAATTAAGTTGAACTATTTTGAGAAGCAAAAAGTGAATCATAACTTGAGAAAAACAGGTAGAAATTAAGTTACTTTAGCAAAGAGAAGGAAAGGGAAAATGAGGTTTTTATTGATTTTTTTAATTACCTAAAATATCCCATATTTATGTAATTCACACTGATACCACCATCTAGAGGAATGCCTCTTCTTCCTAATGTTTATGTGTGTGTGTGTGTGTTTGCCCTCATACATGTGCGTGCAAGCATGTGTATGTGTGGGTCTGACTATGTATGTGTTCTAGTTTTTGCATCTCTGATTGATATCTAATATATTATCCTGCCAAGGCAATTTTTAAAGTATGCAAATTTAATCTTATCATGATCCTGCTTGAAATACTTTAAAACATTTCTGTTGTTTAGCATAGACTCATTCCCTTCTGTAACTACTACGTGGATTATCAAACCCTGCTTGCTTCTCTAGTTTGTTTTTCCTCTTTGGAATTCTCCCTCTTCCCCTAGCTGATACTCATCCAATCTGGAAATAGCAGCTCAATTTTCCTTTGTAAATATCATCTCTGCCATCCTACCTTTTAAAATTCAGCCTTTGAGGCCAAGTAAATATCCCTCTTGTAATATCTCATAATATCTTCCTATTTGTTATTAGATTCGTTTCAGTTTTCTGCACCAGCAGGACGTACATCTATTGTTTTCTCAGAATTTATCCTCAGGAACCTAGTATGATACCCATTACCTAGAGTAGGTACCCAAAATTCCTCAAAGTGGGGGCTTAGAACTCTTGCAGGATTCGCTCACGTTGATCATATTGACTAGAAAATGAAGGGTGATTTATCTGCACAAAGAGTAAGTGTCATTCTATACTATACATTTCTATAATATGGAGACCATGTGAATGTGTATAAGATTTTTTATCTTGACAGCATACCTGTAGCTCAGTTAGGTGACTGTCAGAATTGATAGCATGTATCTTTAAAATAACTATGATGGACATGATAATATTGTCCAACTTTATTTATAAGAATCTAAGGCATAGACAGGTGAACTAAGTTAACATAACCAAGGTTATGAAGCTATGGAATGATAGACCCGGGATTTGGATTCAGGCAGTCCAGTCAGCCTTGACTCTGGTTTTCTCCATTGCATTGGACTGTCTCAGCCCTGCAGTAGCACCTCTGTCGCAATAGTGTTAGATAATGCACAGCGTGGCTAGATACCCATTTCATTCCCACTCATGCCAGGGCTTCTGAGAGATTGAGAATCTGAGTAAGGCCCATATATGTGCTATGAGCCAGAGTTAGTGATCATTCTAACAATGTACAGGAAGATACTGTAGCTTCCCTAGGAAGATGCTGTGCCTAGGTATAGTCTGTGTTGGCGAAGGTGGTTTTTAACAAGTTGGATACAGAGTTGGTCTTGACAAATCTATCAGCTCATCAAATATTTCTCTTCTACATTAGATAAAAAAAATAAAATGAAGTTACTTGAGAATTTTACTCACAAGATCAAATTGAGATGTTTCAATTTTTAAAAACTAGGATTTTTTGTGTCTTTCTTGTCATTGGATAGAACCTTATAAAACAATTTAATTGCTTCTTTCAAATAAGCAATTATTACCATTTTAATATCTCCTTAGATTATTCAAGTAAGACAAGATTGAAGATTTCAGTACTGTAATAATCAAAACAGAAGAACCAGTGAAGCTATGTTTCACACACATACATATGTGTATATTTCAGGTCAGATTATCGTCCCTATGAAGTAGTCAAACCACCTCGCCACATACCAGAAGAATATAAACCCAAACAGGGGAAAATTGATCTTGGTACTACCTACCAGCGAGATTTTAATCCTTTCAAAGTGCAGCCTGTGCTAAAAGTCCGGCCTGTGGAAAGACAACCAACTCAAAAGGGAAAGCTGGACACTGTCCCAACTTACAAAGGTAACTTGTCATTGTAAAAACAGAGGTGCCCCAGACCTAAAACTGCCAGCTTTGACCTTCACAGTCAACTTGTCATTTTCTTGTACTGTCATGCTTAGCCACCAGCTAGGAAAAAGCATTCTTCGCTCTGACCAAAATAGTATTGTTAGCAAAACCCAGTCACAAGTGAACAAGCTGCCTCCTGGGGAGTCAGGAGTCCTGGACTCTTCTCTGCATTTCTCCCCTATGTGGTCTGTGTCTCAGAGCATCATAAAAGCAAAGGACTGCACTGGCCAAGGATCTAGGCTGCACTCGTCCCTTTGTCCCACTTAGTTAGTGCTGTCTTTTGTACCCTTTCCTATCTGACAGTGAGCTGAAACTCAGCAGAGAAAGTTGGAGTTGTTGAAAAGACAAAATAGCAAGTGTCCTCTTGACACAAACCCCAGACCAACCTGTAAAACTAATGAATCAGTAGATTAACAAGCAGGATATTGCCTTTACACTCTAAAGGCTAGATTAGAGGATGAAACTTTGATCTATGAGCAGATGATTCTTGGTACTGTAATTTGGAACAAGATAAGCATCTTCACCTCCTGACAGACAGTGCTAGGTGACAGAAGATAGGGCCCACCCCTCCAAGTCTTGCTTGCAGCAAGAAAGAAGCTACTAACAATGCTTTCCCATTGTTAGTAGCTCATTACAAGAGTAAATGCTGGCAACTATATGACCATCAGCCCCTCAAAAATCCTACAGGATTTTAAAATACTCTGTTACTCTTGGAAGTCTTCATTTAAAAACAGACCATCTTGATATGAACTATTGTAGTTTTTTTTCATTAGTAACACAGTTGCACATGCAGGCATGTACTCTTTCTGTTAGTTATGTGAAGTAGCTGAATGAGTGTGCTCCAATATAAAATCTTTTGCAAGATTGTTGGTATATATAGGTAAGTAGGTAACAGCTAATGAATACTTTAAAAACTCTTACCATTAAATGGTTAAGTAAAATTGAAGGTATCAATATACTATGATCTGTTGGGGAAATTAGGAATAATGGTCTTTCTGATTTTGAAAAACTGAGTATATACACTGCTATAGAAAAGGACCAGTTATAGAGACTATGGATGGTGAGTATAATCATACATCACAAGCAAATTACTAAGATACTGATATGCATAAAAGATAATCTCAGTGTAAAAGATAATCTTTGGCATCTATGAAACCATAGTAATTTTATTATATGAAATATATTTTAAAGACAGTAATAGTGTTTTCCTGGATGCTGTGTGCATTTATGTAACAAACACAGACACATAATGTTCCAGGTTTTCAGGCATGAAACAACAATCTCAACTGTACTTAATTTTGTGTATGTAATTCTGAATACCTTTGTTAGAACTGGTATCTATTACAGTCTAAGAGTAGAGGGCAGAGGGAAGACAGAAATAGAATATTGTAGAGAGGAAAATACCCTCAGTGCAATGAGTGGATTTCTATTTCTGAACACGAGGTTTCATAAAACAGAAATGTGTCTGTTCTCAGCTTAGAAATTCATTCATATTAAAATGTAGATGCTAAAAATAGATCGCTGTGAGTTGATAAAGGTCTTGGAACTCACTCTGCCCTGTGCTTATTGTAGAGAATGCAGAGCTATAGACTGGAGAGTTATTACTGACATTCAGAAATTTTATAGCCAATATAATGAAGTAAAAATCTGTACATCAAAAACTATAAAACACAAATTGAAAGAAGTGGAAAGCTATTTTGTATCCATGGATTGGGATAAATAGTATTGAAATGTCTGTGATACCAAAACAGTCTACAGATTGAATGCAATCACGATCAAAATTCCAGTGACATTTTCTCAGAAATAGCAAAAACAATTCTAAAATTCATATGACACCACAGAAAACTAATAGACAAAACAGTTTGGAGAAAAACAAAGTCTGCAGTATATTATTCCTGATTTCTAATTATTAGAAGACTGCCATAATTTGTAGGCTAATAACAAGAAAATGAACACACAGACCCATGGAACAGAATCAAGGGCTCAAGAATTTACATTAGCACGTACAGCCAACTAATCTTCAACAAGGGAGCTATAGATACACAATGTGGAAAAATACAATCGCTTCAGTGATTTGTATCGGGAAAATTGGACAAGCCGCATACACAATAATAAGACGGGTCTTTGTAGCACATACAAAAGCTAAAGCAGAGGAGACACAAATATACGACCTGAAGTTGCAAAACTCCAAGAAGAAATACTGACTTTGGGATTTGTTTCAGATAGGATGCCAAAAGCACAGACAACGAAAGCAAAAACACATAACTGGGATCACATAAAACTAACAACTACGCAACAGGAAGTGAAATGGCAGCCTATGTATTTGGAAAACATTTGCAACCCATATATCAGATAAGGGGTTAATATTCAAAATATATAAGGAACTCGGGAGTTTAGTACCAAAAAAACCTTATTTAAGAATGACCCTTGAATCTGAATAAACATTCTTCCAAAGAAGACACAAATGATCAATGAGTACATGAAAAAGAAAAGATACTCAGAGTCATAAGATAGGGAGATGCAAATGAAAAACAAAGTAAGATCTATTCACATCTATTCTGTTGGAAATTATCAAAAGATAAAAGAGAACCCTTTTTGGTAAGAAAAATGACTTTTTACTCCTCTGCTTAGGAGTATAAGTTGGTACAGCTATTATCAGATCTAGAAATTCCTCAAAAAAACAAAAATGGAACATCCATATAATCCATCAATACCTATCCAGGCTTTATAACAGAAAGAAACAAAATTATTACCTCAGGATTATAATATGTATTCTTAGATCCATTCTAGCATTATTGACAACCATGACATCTTATTAATGATTACTAGATAAAGTCAAAAGTTAGTGGTACAATTCAAAAATTTGTACATAGTAGTTGGTTGTTGTGCCATATGTCTGTAACCCCAGCACTTAGAAGACTGAGAGGATCCCAGGTTCAAAGTCAGCCTGTCCTATTTAGTTCAACACTAGCCTGGTTTAACACAGGTATAACTTGTATCAAAACACAGTATATTGGTAATATATTACTTCAGGCTACCCTAGAAATATTCCAGAGGTTAGTGATTATTCATATATAGAAATAGAAAGGATGTACCAAAGGCTGGAATAAAATAATCAAAAGCTCATAAAATGGTGAGGGGGGTGGGGCAGATTTCTTCAGTGAGGCTGCTGCGGATCCAAGTCAGGATGCGGAAACCTGGATAACTATGCATGCAGGTTGAGATTATAGTGGAAAGAGCCTTGATTGACAGGCTAGACATTGTATAACCATTCTGTTTTTAAATAATGTTTTACATAGCCCAAGCTGGTGTTGAATTTGTGTATAACGGGGAGTGTCATTGAGCACCCAATCCACCTGCCTCCATCTCCCCAGTACTGACATTGCAGGTGTGGAGATCTTGGAGCATGCAGCCCTAAATAGGATAACTATAGCAAAACCCTGCCCTCAGGTTTCAGGGATTTATGCAGAAGAGGAAGCAGAAAGATTTCAAGAGCCAGAAGTAGTGAATGTCTCCAAAGAAACAAGTCTTGTAGACACAACAGGGCTGGTGCCCACATGAATTCACAGAGACTGTGATAGTGGACACAAGACCTGCACAAACTCAAGCCCAACAAGATCTCAGTATGGAAAAGGGCGAGTGTACACAAACTCCATCCCTAACCAAGAAGCTATTTTCAGTTGATACTTGCGTACAGAAGGAAAATCAGTGTTCTCCAATTGAGTGAGTGACATAGGGTATATCAACCACACTCCCAGGCAGGACTCGTGCTCAGGAGTAGGATCAGTGTTTTGTTGCGTGTGTGTGTGTATTGATTTGGTAGTTTTTGAATTTTGTTTTTAGAATATGAAGTTGTATAAGTAAGATGCAGAGGATCTGGGAAGACTTGGGGGATGGTAAATAATATGGTCAAACATATTGTATGAAAACTAAAATTTTGAAATAATTTTTTAAATGCCCCAAGAAAATTTCAATATCAGACTTTTACAGCTAGTGAAATAGTCTTCAAAAATATGACGTTTCTTTAAAACAAAACTGAGAGATTGTACTAGCAGCAGAGCAATACTACAGAATAGTGAAGAAAGGTCTTGTAGGAAAATGATTCCAATAGAAACATGGAATTCAGGAATGAATAAAATAAAATGCACAAATAGAATATATGTAGATAAAATTAATATGGAGTTCATAACGTCATGGAGTGTTTTCAAACAAATATGGAATTGAAATATGTTAGAATGGTAGCATTAAAGGAGACTATTGTGCAGATGTTCAAAACAACAGCATACGTGAGCCAGAAAGATGCCAGAATGAGTGAAATTAAGCATTGTTATTTAAAAATGCATAAAGGTTTAGCAGAATTCTAATAAAGATGGGATAATAAAAATCTGTACTAATTCAAAAGAATGTAGGGAATAAGTTATATGGGATGGGGAACATATGAGGGAAAGCTAATGGTGACATGTTCAAGCCTAGCTGGCTCATTCATTGCTTTACATTTAAATACGTGAGTGGTTCTTCATACAAGAGATTTAAAATCTGATGTCAAGAATTTCTATTTACATAAATTGTGGAAATTCTTTGAAAAAGATAATTCACAAAATTGACTTAAGAAATATACTTCAAATAGATATCTGTTACAGAAACTGAATGTGTAGAATTGCAGGTGTAATTTGAAATGATAAAGAATTATCTGGGATTTCCAACTTTTGAGTAAGATGCAGAAAACTGAAGAGAGTGTTCGCAACCAAACACGGGAAACCTAAGTAGGTAATGTATAGAATCATAAATGTTCATGAATCCCTCAGAAAGCTGAGATCACAAGTCCACTAACGGAGCAAAAACAGAAGAGTCATCAATGCAAAGTGGATGTTACAGCTTGGAGACAAGAGAAAGGAAACAAACAAAACAAAAAATTAATTCTTCTCTTCATTTATTACATCCCAACCGTAGTTTCCCCTCCCTCCTCTCCTACTAGTCCCTTTTCTCCCCACTTTGTCCCAGATCCACTTCTCTGTTTCCCTTCAGAAAAGGGCAGGGCCCCCAGGGATATCAACCAAATAAGCAAGAGAAACTTCTTAACTTGTAATGAGGAGCTCTCACTGGGACTCACCACTGGAGCTCTACTATACAGGACAGGAGCACGGCGAAGCTCTGTCTCTGTGATGCAGGGTAGACCGAGCTGGAGAAGGACAACAGACACCACTCCATGTACACACAGAAACCCAGCTCACTGTTGGGAAAGGGCAGGATATGGAGAGACACATTTCCTGAAGTGTAGAAAGCTAAAGACACTCTGCTGGTCCACTGAAGGTAAGTGTAGCAACACTCAATAAAGCTCTGGCAAATGAACATGGATTCATTTATGATGTCTGGTTTTTCAAATTATAAAAGGGGGGAGGTAGGGAAGGGGAAAAGGAAGACATTTTTATGAGACCAAAGGAAAACTCAGTCCAGGAAGGAGTCAGATAGTGGCTCTACCAGGGAATCAAAAAATTATGACTGAAGGTCAAAAACAAGTGGAAAAATTAGCCAAGATATGGAAACTACAAAAAGGATAAAAAATTAATAGAGATGACAATGGCTTACATAGGTATTTGAGAAGATATGAGCACACCCAGGGAGGGAGAGGAGCAGTGGACTTCAGATAAATCAATATAAACAAAATGTAAGGAGGGGAAAACAACATGAAGTGCCCAAAACTATAGAACATTTTGAAGTAGGCCTAACATACATAAATTAGAACACCAGAAGATGGAAAAGAAAATGAGAGAATTATCTGAAGATTTAAGAGAATATTTTTTCCAACAATAATAAGTAACATCAAAATATTGACCCAGAAAGCTTTAAAACCCCCAAGCAGGTTACATTTATAATTTAAAACATCATGTAGAAACATACAGACTGCTTAATATGAGAGGCACTCTATTAATCCAGGCATGGTGGCACATGCCTGTAACCCTGGTACTTGGTAAGTAGAGGCACAAGGATCAGAAGGTAAAGACATCCTTGGCTACACAGAGAGTTGAAGGCCAGCCTGAGCTACATGAAACTTTGTCTCAAAAACAACGAAAAAGAAGACTAGGACCATGGAAACCAAAAGACAGCATAGCTGCTGCTTGAAAATGCTGACGGCTAGGGCACAGGGAGTCCGCCAACTGTATCAACCCTTGGTGAAAATATCTTTCATAAAGTCTTTTTTTCAGACAAGCAAAGAATTATCAGTAAATGTCATATGCAGTTTTAAGAGAAATTCTTCAGGTAAATGGAATATGAAGCAACAGAAACGTGGTCTTCATAAAGAGAAAAAGTTTCCCAAAAATAGATGCAATGACAATATCATGTTTTTCTGGAGCAAAAATGCTATTAATTTTGACTGGCTTTTTTTTTTTTTTACCAATTATAGAAGTACAAAGTAAAAGAGGTAAGAATTGGAAATGTGCTGTACCTTACTTGTTACTCCTCAGTCATGGGATGTGTAGCAATGCAGTCAACAGAAGACTGCAGAAGACTGCTTTTACAGCCATAGTCCACTAAGATGATGACCTAGAGAGGAAAAAGACACAGTGGGATGCTGATATTCCCATAGCAAAAGAACTGTAAAGATGCGGCTCTCTGTATGTCCCCATCAGTAAGGTGCACAACTACGTATGTAAATCAGAACCATATCACTCAAAAGAACTTGGATTTGTGAAAAATTTGAATTGTACATTTTAAAGCAAGGGAAAAGAAACTGGCCTGTGGGCCAAGTGCAGCCCACCATTTTCTTTTTGTAAACAGAACTCAATTGACACACCAATTCTTTTCCATACTACCTATTGCTGTAGACATCGACAGGACTGGGCATTTGCAGAGGCACTCCACATTTAGAGACTTGTGTTTAAGCCTAAGACATGCCCTATTTGGCCATTACGTCAAAACGTTTGCCAACACCTGCTCTGTAGTGTCCTGTCACTGAGATTGGAAACTTAAAAAGAAGTCAGCCTTAGCCTGCTTCATACTATCAAGATTTGTCTCTCACCCTCCAGGTTCTTGTTTCCTTTTTGAAAGCCCAAGTTGCTCTGGTGTGGGGAAATACTTTCTTCGACTCATTTACACAGTCATTGTTTCTTTCTCGTAGTCACTTTGGCAGTAACTGTGAAACTATGGATCTTCACTACCATCTCTGATTTCCCTTTAGTTACTGCAAAACAGTGCTGTAATTTTCTACTGTAGTTTCTAAAGAACAGAGTAGCTCAAGAACAAAGATCCCTAGTGAGGCTTCCTGTGGACTGGAAATGGAAAGCTGCCAGGTACAGAGGGAGCTGGAGAAAAGCGCACTGACTAAGGTGTCCATGATTTCACTCGCAGCATCTTGCTTCATTCATCCCCCTTCTCTCATTGCTATCCTGGTCAGCTTCTCCGGCTACCTATGTCTTGTTTCTGAACGAGTCTTTCAGTATATGGCTCCCGTCTGCCATCACTCTGCAGCACCACCTCATGCCATTCTTTTATTCTTCCATCTGGTTCTTGATTTTCAACGTTAGGCTCACAATACTGGTCTAGTTCATCTTTTCTTGCCATTTGGCTTCATTGAATTCTGGTAACTTAAAGATTGTCTGCTCTTTGTGTTTTCACTCAGTAAACATCAGTAGCTTAAATATTTAGTTTAAAACTCAGCAGGAATACCTATGAATGAGGACTTTTTTCTTCCCAATTGACAGCCACATAGTAAGCACTCAAGGCTTTAACTATTTCAGTTGTCATTCCCTAGGCTCCGGCTCATATTCTCTTCTCCTACTTTATGTATAAAATACTTGCCTTTTATAAATTAACTTTTAATATTTAAAAATATTCTGAGGATGCAGTAAATTTTATATTTCTTAGCTTACTACATAAACTAATATGTAAAATACTTGTCACTTAGAAATTAATGCTTGGTGTTCTAAAGGACTTGTGTGGTGAAGGAAATTTTACCATATTGCTCAGCTTACTACTTTTCCATCTAGAGATAGATTATACAAAGAAGCCTTCGCTGAAATATAAACCCTCCCACTTTCCATCTATGGTCTAAGCAAGCTGTAGGTTTTGGACTTCTAACTCTCAGCCCTAATGTTCACTTCTAAATTGCACATACAGTTTTAAACATGCTCAAATCTCTAGATGGTGCTGTATCTCTTGGGACTGTCTTAAAGCCCAATAATCCATGGAATCTTGCATCTTTGATCAGAATCGAATTGAAATTGAAATTTTTCCTTCTTCATGGGACTTTTAATTTTCAAATAGGATCCTGAAGGTCAACCATGTGAGTTTTAAGATTCTTAAAAAGTTGATCAATTGTCTTGTAAATGTTTTGGTCTTGCAAACTCGTCTAGCTCATGAGATAATCAAGACATTGTCTTCTTTCTCTTGAGGCTTCTCAAGCCCTAAATCTTATAGCTGACCTTAGTATTTTGTGAGCTATAGTGAAAATCCTTGCCAGTACATTTTATACTGTCTTCACCCACACCAGTCTTTTTAACTTTCTGTCCACACTCAGGCTCATGTGTACCATTATGCCCTTGTATGTAATCAGACATCTACTGAAAGTAGAAAATTAACTGTCCTCAAAAGGGAGATGCATAGAAAAAGATAGAAAAGAAACAAAAAGAGCAAACACGAGGGAAACATCATAGCTGGTGCTAGTCTTTGTGGATCTAAAAGAAATCAGAGGATGGTTGGCAGTGAGAAACTAGTCAGGATTCCTTGAAGAAAGATCTTTTCCTCGGTATTTAAAAAACGTTTTGTTTGTTCTAATTTTCAAGATGATTATAGATCTTGGGAGATTCAGAAATGTGAACTGTGTAAACCAGAGCAAGCTTACCATCCCCCAGATGTGAAATTTGGAAACTCAACTACATTTCAGGATGACTATGTTCCCCGGGAGATAAAGCCAAGGCAAAGCTTTAAGCCCTGCTCTGTGGTCAAGTGTTCTGTAGGCCCCTTTAATGGTGATACAAGTCATCGCAGAGATTATGTACCTCATCAGCTCGAAGTCAAGTTCGAAAGACCAAAAGAAGTTTATAAGCCTACTGAGCAGCCTTTTGAGGATCTCACCACGCACCGGAATGACTTTCAGGGTTTTACTGGAGAAACTGCAAAAATCTGCAGACCTGCCTACACAAGAGTAACCCAAAACGCTCCATTCAGTGGGAGCACTGAATTCCGTGACAGTTTCCAACCATGGGAAATCCCACCACCCAAAGTGAAGGAAGTAGCCCAGTACGTGCCCCCTCAAGGGAGCATGCAGCTCAGCAGCACCAGCCAGCTGGACTATGTTCCCTGTCAGGCCAGCCGCGTTGTTGCCATCAGGCCGGTTTCTCACAGAAGAAAAAACAATTTTCCTTTCCAAGGAAAAAGCACCATGAAGGAAGATTTCCCAGCGTGGGAAAGTTGTCGTCAAGGGCTTATTAAGCAGCAGCAACAGATTCCCAACCCATCTGGGAAATTTGATGGTTTGAGCACTTCCCGATCTCACTTTGTGCCCCATGAGTTGATGCCCGTGGAGAGCTGCAAACCTTTAAATGCTACTGTGAAGAGCTCGGTTCCACTTGATGATGTCACCATGTATTCCATACAGTACACACCGAAGAAACAGGAAATCTGCCCGGCTAGCTATCCTTCTCCTCCAGGTTATGTATTTGAAAATACAAATTCCCAAGGACATAAGTTCTTTCGCAAGATCATTCCTGCAGTGAAGGCCTTTTAGTAATCAAATAATTTTTATAAGAAAGCTAATGAGAGTTCAGTTTTTAAGTGAAAACCTACATTTTATAATGAAAAATATTATGAGAGCTAGAATATATAATTTTTAGCTTTTTAAACAAGTTAGAACATATAGATCAGAATTCCCACATCCATTTTGTACTAATAGTTTAACCAAGAATCCTCATTGTCGCTCTTGTGTTTTGTGTTTTGAGCTGGGGCCTCCCTAGTCTCTCAGGCTAGCCTGGGGCTTGCGGGCTCCCTGTGTCAGTCTCCTGATCCAAGATCGTTCTTTAATGGACGTTTCTGAAGGTTCAGTGATGCGCATGCTCACCTCCACATGCTGGTGTGTAGCTTGTCCTCCGTCTGTTGCCATTTTTACCTCTTTCTATAGTTACACAATGATACAGCTACTCTCATTGTCATGTATCAAGTACATTGGGACTGTCTAGAACAAAAGTGAAGATGAGATATGAATTGCACTTCCAAAAAAGTCTAGGATTTACTCATTCATTCATTCATTTTTTTATTCAACTTCAACATATTTACAGAGCCTAGACTAAGTCAAGTTTTGGTTGGTAATGTCAGAGACTTCTGCTCTGCTCCTTGCCTGTTCAACATAGCTAGAGACATTGTTCTTTGAAAAGGAAAGGTCATCTGGACTGGAAATCAGAGGACCAAAGTTCAAGTACTAAGATCATCAGTTTCTCTTTGTGCCACTGTAAGCAAGCTGATTCCTCTCCTCTGTGATTCATATATAAAAGAATATTGGTTCTGCCTACCTCACAAAAGTCCATTGGGAGCATTGAGTCATGCAATACATTTGAATGCATAAGGCACAAATGTGAAGGGGTGATTAACTAACCCTCGGCTACCTTTTGTACTTTTTGTACCTTTTGTACTTACTTTTTCCTTTTCAAATAAGGAGAGTTATAGACTTAATACTCATTACCTGATCTACAGCAAGGATTGTAAAACAACCTTTGAGTTTATGAGTAATATGTATTTGTGAGAGGCATCTGCCCACTGTAGAGTCACAAGAACCCTGTAAGTAATGGCAGAGAATAGAGAACTTAGATTAAATGCTTTGGTGTGAATGGCTGTATTTTCAAAGAGAAGACTATTTTCTAGAGCAGTTTTCGAGAAGCCTTCCAGCTCTGAGAAAATCTTTAGGAGAAACCTAGGTACCTGTGCACCCAGTGGCCACACCAAGAATCACTGGTCACTAGCACGAGCTGTTACTACCTTGTTCGCCACTGAAAGTGTACAGATAAGTGCAAAGAAGGAAGGGGAAGAGATGCCACTAAGAGACATGGAAATGTCATACTATAGTTATAAATGCTGAAAGGTTACAGTGAACTAAAATCAAGTGATTATTTTAATAAATGATTGTATATGGAACAACAAGATTGACTTTAAAATGAATTTTAATGTTTTCATGGTTGTTTAAGAATATATACTAAGGAAGAATTCATAGTATTTTATTCAATATTTCTAATTAATTGAAAGGCATTCCCCATATTTGCATTTATTATAAATGTATAATGTCTGAAAAACTTTTTATGTGTAATTAATAAATGGATTGATTTTCATGAAGTCATTTCTGTATTATTTTATTTGAGATAGAACTTCCAAATAAATTCCTATCTAGATAAACCTATACATAAGTATATACCCACTATTTTAAAATAAAAATATTACTAGAATAATCAAAATTTGAAATTGGATAATGCACACCATTCTCTTCATTCTAGCTCCTATGTTTAATATTCAGATCCCTCTGTAATTTGATGGGGTTGGTCTCCTCTCTGAACAATGGTCATCCTTAAGAAGTAGCTACTAGTGTTTTCTGAAGCAGTCTTCCTTAGGCTAAGGACATAATGACATACTGTTTGTCACACTGTAACCTAATATAATAGATGTGAAAATAGAAATTGGGACAGATTCATAAACTAAGACATTCAACTGGGAGTCAGGAACATCACCCTTAAGGAGCGCCGACTGAGTTGAAGAAATAAGGATGAAGAAAAGTAGCAGGAACCATATCCTAATTTTCTTTCTATTGCTGTGATAAAGACCATGACCAAAAGCAAGTCCCAGAGAGGATAGACTATACCGCTCATAGTCTATCATGAAGGGAATTCATCTGAGGCACTCAAGGCAGGGACTCGCAGGCAGAAACTGAAGGAGAAGCTACGGAGGAGCATTACTTAGTGGCTCTCCATGGCTTGCTCAGCCTACTTTCCTATGCAGCCCTAGACCAGAGGCTCAGGGTGGCACTGCCATAGTAGACTAGATTCTGCCTCGTCAATCATTAATTAAGACAATGCTCACAGATGTGTCTAGAGGCCAACCTGATGGGAGCATTTCCTCCACTGAGATTCCCTCTCCGCCTCTAGTCTGTGCTAGGCTGATGTAATCTAACCACACATTTTTTGTCATACCGGTTTTCTTTTTCTTTCTTTCCTTCTTTATTTATCTGTTTTTTTGTTCGCTTTCCTCTTTTGTTTGAGAGAGAGAAGGCGGAATGGCAAACGTGAACATAAAGTTGGATGGGGAGGATCTGGAGGAGTTGGGGACAGGGAAATAATATGACCAAAACACACCATATGAAAAAATTTTTAAACTAACCAGCAAAGCTGAACCCTTGTCAATATGACACATAAATACATCACTATCAAACTATTAAACTATAACCAGTCCTTTCTTGTTTATTCCCAAGATCTCATGTTAATATCACAATATAAAACATAGTACAGCTTCAAATGTTGCACTTTTTTTTAAAAAAAATTCAAATGATATCTTTAAAATAGTCAGCATCTCTTTAGAAATCCAAAGTCCCTCAACTATTGGCTCCTGTAAAATGAAGGTTAAATACTTTTTATTCCAAGAGGGAAGACCCAAGACACAGTTACAATGAAATCAAAGCAAAAACAACACCCATCAGTATAAGTAGCTTGGTACTCAATGTCATGAGCTCACTCCTGATCTGGGCTCCAAAGGGCATGGATAGCTCCACCTTTCTGACTGTTTATCATCTGCACCACACCCTGCTGGTCTCATTGGATCAGGCCCGCTCCGCTCCACACCTGCTGCTGTCCGTGATCACACCTGTGTTCTTACCTCTCCAAGGCGCTGGGTCTCCTCAGCCTTTCTCCGGGACTCCTTTGATTCTGGAGTGTCCACTGCTCCAGAGGCTTCATCTTGGCCAGCGGTTTCTCGTGGGCTCTCACAAGCTGTTCCCCATGCCCACTTTAGCTCTGCAGCTTCCATGTGGCCATAACCAGCCCCACGTGCGAGCGCTATTACACAATACCAAGTTCAGCTGCCAGCTTGAGAGGCCGCCTCAGACCTCTGTGGAATGCAGTTTCTTGTGCTGATGCTAAGAGAAGACTGAAGATTTCACCGCAGTGATGCTAATCTCTTATTAATCAAAGCTAATTCTTCAGCCCACCTGACCCAGAAGCTAGAGATTTTTAATTAAAATATATTAGACAAATAATCCTGACAGTCTTTACTTCCCTCTGCAACTTCACAAACCAGGACTCCATCATCTGGCCTAACACTCTTACCTTCCAAGATCCTACAGAACAGTCCATTAAACTTTGAACATTCAGTGGCTTTTCCTGCCCAGAGTTCCAAATGCATGGCCAATTCTGTTACATCAATACCATATGGTTTGAGTAACAGTTTCTGTTCTGATTTGCTTTCTGTTGCTGTGATAAGCGCCATGACCAACAGAAAATGGGTGAGAAAGGGGTTTATTTCACGTTATGTCTTATAGTCCATCCTGAAGGGAAGTCTGTGAACCTAGGGACCTAGAAGTATGAAAAGAAGCAAGGATCATGGAGGATTACTCTCTACCGGCTTGCTCTTCATGGTTTTCTTAACCTACATTCTTATAAAACCCAGGGGTCCTACAGTGGGAAGGAACCTCCCATAGCAATCATTAAAATCAAGACTGGAGACATTGGTCAGTGGTTAAGAGCACTTGTTCTCCCAGAGGACTTTGCTCCCACCTGGTGGTTCATAACCAATCCTAATTGCATTTCCAGGAGATACAACAACCCCTTCTGGCCTTTGTAGGCATGCGTATGGTCCACATCTGTACACACAGGCAAAACCACATTCACATAAAATACATTTTTAAAAAGCAAAAATGTCAAGTTGGAGCGATGGCTCAGTGATTAAGAGCACTGGCTGCTCTTCCAGAGGTCCTGAGTTCAATTCCAAGCAACCACATGGCAGCTCACAATTGGAATGTCCTCCTCTTGCCTGTAGCTGTGTATGCAAAGGACAAAAAATAAATCTTAAAAAAAGAAGCAAAAATGACTGACAGATGTGCCCACAGGCCAATCTGATGGAGGCATCTTTTCGATTGAAGTTTCCTCTTGCTCAACAACACTAGCTTGTGCCAACTTGAAAAAAAAATACAAGCACAAACCAGCATAAATGTGACTGCAAAGGAACCAGGTCTCTGATAACGTCGTCTCAGGGTAACAGCAATGGAAAGTTCGTGATCCCAATTCATTCACTTCTTAGGTCTCCTCAAAATCCTATTCAGGAAAATACATTTTCACATTATAGAAAAGCAATGGAAACTAGTAATATTCTCCAGTCTGCCTGAGCCTAGAAGGAGAAGGCATCTCCACTGATGTAGACTTGGATGATCTGGTATAGAGGGAAATTCAGAGTGAAAGTTTGCTAGGATGTTTCCACCTCTATCTGGTCTCATTTTTAAAAAAAATTGTGTGTCTGTGCCTGTGGACACCTGATTTTTAACAAAAAAGCCAAAAACACACTGAAAAAAAAAAAGAAGACAGCATCTTCAACAAATAGTACTGGTCAAACTGGGCGACTGCATGTGGAAGAACAGAAATAGATCCATATTTATGAACCTGCATGAAACTCAATTCCAAACAGATCAAAGACCTCAACATGAGGCTAGAGAGCCTGAATCTGAAAGTGGAGAAAGAGGAACATGGTCTTGAACTTATTGAACAAGAAAAGACTTTCAGAACACCCATAGCAAGGCGCTAAGAACAACAATTAATGAATAGAACCTCATGAAATTGAGACGCCTCTGAACGGCAAAGGACACTGTCATTCAAGAAAAGTCACAGCATACAGAATGAGGAAAGATCTTTACCAATTACATACCCGATGAACAGACATATAAAATATATAAAGAATTTAAAAAATCCTATTAAAACAAAGAACCCAATTAAAAATGAGGTACAGATTTGAACAGAATTCTCAACAGATGAAACACAAATGACTGAGGAACACTTAAAGAAATGTTCAACATCCTTAGTCATCAGGGAAATATAAATCAAAATTACTCTGAGATTTCATCTTACACTAGCCAGAATGTCCAAGATCAATAAAACAAATGACATCTCATGCTGGTGAGAATGTGGGGAGAGGGAAATACTTATCTATTGCTGGTAGGAGGGCAAACTTGAATAGCTAACTATAAATCACCGGGAACTTGGGAATAGATCTACCTCAAGATCCAACTATACTACCCTTGGGCATATATCCAAAGGACTCTAAATCAGACTACAGAAATACTTGCTAATCTATGTTCATTGCTGCTCTATTCATGCTGGCCAGAAATTGGAAATAGCCTAGCTGTCAATCAACGAACAGATAAAATGAAGTGTGGTACATTTACACAATGGACTATTATTTAGATGTTAAGAAAAATGAAATTATAAAATTCACTTGTAAATTGATAGAATTGGGGAAAAAATCAGCCTGAGGTAACCCATACTCCAAAAGAAAAAAAAATATGTTTTATATTATATGTGGATGTTAGCCTTTAAAGCCTTTGATAGGTGTGATGCAGTTCATATAAACACAGAGGTTAGGTATAGAGTAAGAAGCTAAGGGGAAGGGAAGAGTCTCCCAAAGAAGGGGAATTAGAATGAATATATATATATATAGAGAGAGAGAGAGAGGAGACTGGAACAGAAGTATTAAACAGAGAGGTGATGGAAGAGAAGGGTAAGGCAAGGAATATGAGGAGGGATTACTAACACTAAAGCCCATTTTGAAGAGTCATATATAAATCTACTACTGTAGAAGTGTCTTAAAATAAATACATTATAAAATAAATATAATTGGAATCACTAGATAATGTGGGAAACAAAACCCCAACTAGACATCTTTTGCTACCAAGTGAAACCTTCGGTGCCAGGAATGGGTTACATCTAGTTGAGTCATTGGCCAAAAGGGCCCAAGTATCTCAAGCTATTTCCTTACCCACAGACTGACGGATGGTAAGGCCTTTTGGCTGAAGATAACACTTACATATCTCATTGAACACAGAGAGGTCAAGCTGTTCCCCACCTAGAGCCCTCACCCCCACTGACTAGTGTTCATGGTACTGGAAGGTATGCTGCTGCCAGAGGAGAAAGATAACCACCAACCCAGCTATAAATCCTGCAATCTGCAAGGATAACCGCCAGTTAAATAATATGCTGGCGTAATAGTGGCATAAATGTAGGATTAACCAGCCACGTTCTTATTGGATTTAAGGCCCATTCCACAAGATGAAACCCATGCTTACCCTGCTTGGGTAGCTAAGAACCTGAGATGAGATAGGCCATGGTTCTAGAGGAAAACCAAATATTTTCCTGCTAAATCAAATAGCATTAAAATGACTCCTAAGTGGACAATGTGCCCAGGGTGAGAAATTTGGAAACACTCAGTCCTAAATGGGATGTTTTCATCAAACCCTCCCCTCAGGGCTCAGGAAGCTATGGTGAAGAGGAGGAGGAAAGATTGTAAGAGCCAGAAGGGATGATTGACACCAAAGAAAGTGTCCTCCAGACACAGCAGGAGCGATGCACATCTGAGCTCACAGAGACTGCGGCAGCGTGCTGAGAGCCTGTACCAGTCTAAACCAGATGGAGCTCCAGTGCTCAGAGCCTGTGCCAGTCTAAACCAGATGGAGCTCCAGTGCTCAGAGCCTGTGCCAGCCTAAACCAGATGGAGTTCTGGTGCTCAGAGCTTTGCCAGCCTAAATCAGATGGAGCTCCAGTGCTGAGAGGGAGAAGTGGACAGGAGCTCCAATCCCTAAGAAGAGGATATCTTCAATTGGCATCTATTCCCAAAGGAAGAATTCGTTTTTCCAAATGGAATCTCACTGGGTATATTAACCACAATTAAGGGTAAATCCCATGTGCAATAATACATGTTCATCACAAAATGAACCCAGTGCTGCTTTTGTAGACTTTTGTAACAAATTACTTTGTTTTGGCATTTTCGTATTACTGGATTTTTGCTTGTATATTAAGGTTTCCAATTTTGTGTTTTTATAAGTTTTGCTTTTATGTGTTTATGTCTGTGTGGCTCTCTCTCTCTGGATGTGTGTGTGTGTGTGTGTGTGTGTGTGTGTGTGTGTGTGACTATTCTGGTTTGTTTATTTTCTTTGCCTGTTTGTTTTCTAAAGGGGGGGTGCAGAGCTGCATGGGTTAAGGTAGGGGGAACCAAGATCAGAATATATTTTTTTCAACAAAATGTTAAAAATAAATAAAACTTTGAGTCATTCTTTTCTCAAATATAGTTAAAATAACCCTGTAGAGATAGAACACTTCCAGAAAAAGAAAGGTAAACTCTGAAATCCATAAAGCAATGAGGGCAGTGGAAAACCTAGGAAACCCTTTTCTAATAGTACCCTGAAAGCTGTAAGTTTGCAACATCTCAGATTATTAAAGAAGAAGACTGTGTGTGGGAGGTGAATGTGCATGTGTGTGCATGTGTGTGTCTGTTTGCATGCACGCACACAGACACAGGCACACACACACACACACACACACACACACACACACACACACGGAAGCAAGAGGAAAATTTTTAGGAGTCAGTTTCTTTCCTTCCATTCCAGGGTTTGAACTCAGATCGACAGGCTTGCAGGGCAAGTTCTTTCACCCACTGAGACATCTGGTCAGCCCCAACTCATTTCTACAGTGTCTCTTGAGTATTGTTGTTGAGGGAATTAAGACCAATGGCTCAGAAATTAGAAACAGAGGTTTTATAAAAGAATGACATTTATGGTCTTTGGGAGCTGTATGCTCACAGATATACATGGTTGTTAAACATATACAACCCGTAAAAGCTCCTGATGAGCAAAGTTAGACAATCTGAATAACAAAATAATGTGGGAATTTCTTCATGCTTTTTACTGATGTAGAATATTCACAGTGCACAATTTACCTTTATTATTTTAACTGTGCAGTTCGGTGCTATTCACTGTCTTCATGGCATGCAACATCACCACCACCCATCTTTTTCTTCTTTTGGTTTTGGGGTACTTTTGTTTTGATTTGGTCTTTAATAGTTTATTTTTTTCCTAAAGATATTTTTATTTTATTTTTATTGAAAAACTTTTGTTCATACAATACATCCTGCGTATGGTTCCCTCTCCCCTTCTCTGCCCAGATTCTTCCCACCTCCCACCTACCCACCTCCCACCTACCC
>PVIU01011354.1:44483-65298 GCA_004026605.1 Ondatra zibethicus | reverse complement strand
AGGTGTAAGATGGAATCTCAGAGTTGTTTTGATTTGCATTTCTCTGATGACTAAGGATGTTGAACATTTCCTTAAGTGTCTTTCAGCCATTTTAGATTCCTCTGTTGAGAGTTCTCTGTTTAGGTCTGTGCTCCATTTTTGCATTGGATTATGTGTTCTTTTGGTGTCCAATTTCTTGAGTTCCTTGTATATTTTGGAGATCAGACCTCTGTCTGATGTGGGGTTAGTGAAGATCTTTTCCCATTTTGTAGGCTGTTGTTTTGTCTTGTTGGCCGTGTCCTTTGCTTTACAGAAGCTTTTCAGTTTCAGGAGGTCCCATTTATTAATTGTTTCTCTGAGTGTCTGTGCTGCTGGGGTTCTATTTAGGAAGTGGTTCCCTGTGCAATGCATTCAAGTGTACTTCCCACTTTCTCTTCTATAAGGTTCAGTGTGGCTGGCTTTATGTTGAGGTCTTTGATCCATTTGGACTTGAATTTTGTGCATGGTGATAGATGTGGGTCTGTTTTCATTTTTCTACATGTTGATATCCAGTTATGCCAGCACCACTTGTTAAATATGCTTTCTTTTTTCTATTTGATATTTTTTGCTTCTTTATCATAGCTCTAACTTCTTATTGGCTAACTCTTATATTAATTTAACCCATTTCTATTAATCTGTATATTGCCACGTGGCAGTAGCTTACCAGGTAAAATTCCCAGCATCTATCTCCGGCAGATCCATGGTGTCTCTCCGACTCTTTCCTTCTCCTAGCATTCTGTTCTGTCTTCCCCGCCTATCTAAGTTCTGCCCTATCAACAGGCCAAGGCAGTTTCTTTATTCATTAACCAAGAAAAGCAACACACAAAGGGGACTCCCACATCGTGGGTTTGATTCCCAGTACCCACGCAGCAGCTTACAACCATCTCTAATTCCTGTGTCAGGGGATCTGAGGCCCTCTTCTGGCCTCTGCAGGTACCAGACATACATGTGATGCACAGACATGCATATAGGCAAAACACCCACACATCTAAAGATAAATAAATAAATAAATAAGGCTGTGTGAAGAAAGGAATAGAATAATAGATATCTATTATATCTATTCTAATAGGGGGCTGGAGAGATGGCTCAGAAGGTAAAGGTGCTTGCTGCTAAGCCTGATGACCTGAGTTCAGTTCCTGGGGCCCATAGTAGGAGACTGGACTTCTGTAAGATGTCCTGTTTTACACACACACACACACACACACACACACACACACACACACAGAGTAATTTATGCACCACCAGCCCATGTTCTAATTAGTTATGCTAATGTCCGCCTATTATATGAATTCTGATAAAGACAACGCCTGTCCAGCCCAAGGAATGAATCACTGATGGTGAAGTTTCAACTATTGGTAACACTTGGGAGCATCCAAAACAAAGGGGCCTTGGTCACTCCTCCTTCCCTTGCTCCAATTCGAAACACACTGCCCATCATCTAGCATCATTCAAGAAAGAGGGTCTCCCAGGATTCCACTCCACTCCAGCCCTGACTCCAGATGTCACCGGCTATCACCAGAGCAGCAGAGCAGGAAAAGATATCCCCATGGGTCAGTGCCTCCAGTTCTGCCGGAAGATCACCCTGGGTGATGTGCCAGGAGTATGGGGGCAGAGAACATGCTGGAACTGAAGATGCCAGCACTCTGCTATAGTCATGCCCCCAAAGAACCTAGGAGACAGCAACAGCGTGGCTCCCAGCTGTGCACAGCTGGGAGCGCTTCCTTGGAGGGCTTGGTACAGGCCAGGGCTCGGGGGAGTTGAATCAATCTTAGGCCAGAGCTAGGATGGAAGTGTGAGCAGGCTGGGGGACTCTCTTATGGGGAAACATGGGAGGGGAGCCCTGGGTGATAGAAAGAGGAAACAGTGCTGGGAACTGCAAGCAGCCCTGGGTCTCATTGTCCAAAGCTGCCTTGACTGCGGCTCGGTCCTTGTGCAGAAACACAGTGCGCTGAGTGAACATTGGCGCTTGCTGGAAACCCTCGGCCTGGTCTTTGCGGCCTGCCTGATTCTGTGCTGTTCTCTGTCCCCTATTCTTCTCCCCACCCCTTTCTTTCTCTCTCTTCCTTCCTTCCTTCCTTCCTTCCTTCCTTCCTTCCTTCCTTCCTTCCTTCCTCCACCCCCACCCTATTTAGGGACAGGATTTCTCTGTGCAATAGCCGTTGCTGTCCTGGGACTCACTATGTAGAGGAGGCTGACCTAGAACTCACAGAGATCCACCTTCTGGTATTAAAGGGATGCACCACCACACGCAGCTTTCCCTTCTCTTCTTTTGAGACAGGGTCTCATGTACTGAGGCTGGCCTCACATAGCCAAAAATAACTCCCAATCCTCTTGCCCCTACGTCCCAGGGCTGGGAGCATAAGGGTACAGCGCCAATTATGCAGCAGTGGGGAGACAACCCAGGGCTCCGTGTATGCCAAGCCAGCACTCTTCCAGCTCAGACAGATCTTCATTTCCCAGTTCTCTTTTTCATCTAAATCTGCAAATGAACAGGGCAGGCTTTCCTCAGAGTTCCGCCTGAGCCTAGCGATGGGAGAACTGAGACGAGAAGGTCCCCAGGGCTCACTGGCCAGCCAGTCCGGCTGAACTGGTGAGCTCCAGAGTGAGTGAGAGAAAGAAAGAGAGAAAGGTGGGGTCCTACAAGATAGATCAGCCTGTAAAGGCTCTTGATGCCAACGGTGACCTGAGTTTGATCCCTAAAACCCCACAGGTTGGAAAGAAAGAATCGATCCCTTTGCCCAAGATATCTGAGAATTGTCTCCCACCACCAGTATAAATAAAAATGTGATTGGAAAAGATATGTTGGGGAGTGGCTGGAGAAGGTGCCTGACATTGACCTCTGCCTTGCCCTCACATGTGCATATTCAATCATACCTGCATACCTGTGTGCACACACATGGGCACATACATACCCCCAAAAATGAATAAATAAAAATAATTTAAAAATAAGAAGTGAAGATGTGGGTTTGGGCACAGGGAGGTATTTTATTCAGCGGGCAACTGGGGACAGATCAGGTGTGCCACCGCCATTGGCTGTGGCAGCTCTCTCCTAATGAGTCCCTCCCCTTGTCCCAACAATTTTTTCTTTGTAGTTGGCTTCAAGATGGGCTTTAAATCAGTTTTGGCCCTGGTGCACTGTGTGAGCTCACGTGTGCGTATGTGCGTGTCTATGTGTGTGCATGTGTGCGTGCCATGACACACATGTGTTGGTAAGAGAACAACTTACGGGACTTTCCTCTCTCCTTCTACCTTGTGGACCCTGGGATTTTAAACTCAGATCACCAGGCCCTCTTCAGCCCGCCTCTGCTCTACTTTGTAGACTTGCCCTTTCTAAACACATTAGCTTTCCATTGCTGTTACCAAACACCAGGCAAAGTCGTGTTAAAGGAGGCAAGATTTGTTTGCGCTCATGGTCTCAGAGGCATCAGTCCATGGTCACTCGGCCTCACGGTTTGTGATGAGGCAGAGCATTGTGTGGGGGCGGGAGGGTAAAGGAGAGTGAGAGGGCAAGAGGTTGAGAGAGATGCCAATCTATCATCCTCCCATTTTCCAAGATAACTCTTCCAACAGGCAGCTCCCGCCACCTAACATCCCATTCAGCTGTGAACTGCCCCGAGGATGACTTCACTGATGACATCAGCACCCTCCTGCTCTATCACCTTTCAAGCCCCCCAACTCCGAACTCTCCTGGTCAGGATCACACGAGCTTTTGGTGGGGGACACTGCATAGACAGATTGTGACACTGGAGTCACCTAAGAGACTTTGCACCTGGCTCAGGTCAACGCAATACTTCCAGGGTTCATCTATGTTGTAGCATGTATCAGTACTTCATTGCTACATTAATAAAAATAAAAATAATGATGACTGTTATTATTATTATGCATCCGTGAGGTCAGACACGTGAATGGCATGGCGTCTGTGAGGTCAGAGGACAAGTTGCGGGAGTCAGTTCTCACCTTCCATGGTGGGTTCTGGGGTGGAATTTAGGTTACCAGGATTGTGTGTCAGGTGCTTTTACTCTTCAATTCATCTTGCCAGATCTTTGTTACTTTTTATGGCTGGGTATTCACCAATCGCATTGTGTCTCCCCATTTGCTAAGTGATAGACATGAGTCGTGTGAATGTGTGGTAAATATAATAGGCCTTTTACTGCTGTAAACATCTGCACACACAGTTTTTGGATTCACTTTATCTCTCCTCTCTCTCTCTCGCTCTGTGTGTGTGTGTGTGTGTGTGTGTGTGTATGCATGCATGCACACGAGTGGACACATGGGGCACATGTATCCCGATGCCCAAGGGGTCAGAAGATGGTGTCAGATTCCCTGAAGCTGAAGTTACAGGAGATTGTGAGGCCCTAGATGTGGGTGCTGGGAACTGAGCTCAGGTCTTCTGCAAGTGTTGTTAAGTGCTGAGACCCTGTATGCAAGGTTTTGTGTAGAACTGTGTCTCCGTTTCTCCCAAGAGTTCCCTAGATCGTTGGGGAAAGCTTTTATCCTTTGAAAAACTATGGATTTTCTTAAGCCTCTGGATGATTATTACCGACCCCACTAGGTCTCCACCCACCTAGGAGATAAGCCTTGGCATGTCTGTGAGGGCATTTCTAGAATAGGTTAAATGGAATGGAGGCAATACTGTCCCAGGGGCTGGGTCCTGGACTGACTACAGAGGAGGAAAGGAGCTGAACACGCACGCTCATTGCTCTCTGCTTCCTGCATGGGAACACAGTGTGGCCAGCTGTCTCACTTCTGCAGCCATGCCTTCCCTGTCATGATGGTTGCACCCTTGCACTGTGAGCTTAAATGAACCTGCCTTTCTCAAGTTGTTTCTTCCAGGTATATTGTCACAACAATCAGACGAGAAACCAGTACACCATGCCACCCTGTGTTTCCACCAGCAAAGTGTAAAGGTTCCAACTTCTCTGTATCCCCACCCACCTTCTACTCACATACATATGTATATATGTGTGGGTATTTATATGAGTGTGCATATATATAATACACACTTATATATATATATTAGACAGGGTCTCAACTGCATAACTCTGGATGGGTGGGAACTCACTGTGTCGACCGGGCTGGTATGAATTCACAGGTCCACCTGCCTCTGCTGGATTAAAGGTATACACCACCTTTAATCACATTATACACATTTGCTCAGCTAAAAATACTTATTTGGTCTTTGACAAATTGATACATGTGTAGGGGGTATTTTGATGATATTCACCACCATTTTCCTCTTTCAACCCTCTGTCTGGTCAGGTGTCATTTAAGGTACACAGGGAATTTACCAGTGGCTATGCTTTCCTGCCCCTTACCTCTCAGGGAGGGGTGTGACCTCATGAGCTATTCCCCCATCTATACGGCATTTTTATTTATTTTTTTGAGAAAGGGTTTCACTCTGTGGCTCAGGCTGAGCCAGTCCCTTCTCCAGTCTCTTGTGTGCAGGTGTCATAAATTTGAATTGTCAGACCTGGCAGCAGATTCTTTTTTTAAAAAAAATATTTATTTATTATGTATACAATATTCTGTCTGTGTGTATGCCTGCAGGCCAGAAGAGGGCACCAGACCCCATTACAGATGGTTGTGAGCCACCGTGTGGTTGCTGGGAATTGAACTCAGGACCTTTGGAAGAGCAGGCAGTGCTCTTAACCTCTGAGCCATCTCTCCAGCCCCGGCAGCAGATTCTTTACCCAAGTGCCAGTGGCACAGTCTGACCTCCTACACATCTCCCATCTTTCAGGAGAAAATCAGGTCCCGCATAAGAGAATTTATGAGAATGAGGAGGCAGGCGGAGCAGATCCGAATCCAATCCCACCCAGTTTTAAGTCGAACTTACTAGCCACAGATCACCTGCCAGCATGCAGCCAGTAACAATTCTCTATTGTAGGCCTCTGAATGTTTGTTACACATCATTATTACAGCATTAGCCGGCAGTTACACCATTGGTGTCTCATTGTATCACAATGAACTCTTCACACCAGCATGTGTACACGTGCAGGGTGTATGTATGTGTGAGTGCATGTGCCCATGTGTGCATGCAAGGGACAGAGGAGAATGCTGGGTGTCTTGTTCTGTCACTCTTCATATTATTCCTTTGAGACAGGGTCTCTCGATGAGTCTGGAGCTAGGCTAGAAGCCAACAAATCCTAGTGATTCTTCTGTCTTTGGTTCCCACTTTGCTGGGGTTACAGGTGTATGTGTGTCCACACTTGGCTTTTTATGGGTGGTGGGGATTTGAACTCTGGCCCTCACACTTGTGCAGCCTTTGCCCAGCGAGCCACCACCTAGCCCCAGAGGTTGCCTTGCTCATCTCTGCAACCCTGCTTACCCTATGGGTTGCTGGTGACAGGCAGCGCAGGGTTATTAACTGAACAGCTCTGCTGACACCTGCTCTTCCCCGGAGCCTGTTCTCTTCGTTTCTGGAAAGTCCATGGTTTGGGGATACAGCCTAACTTGATTCCTACTTATCTCAGGGCTCAGTTAATCCTTTGCTTGACCGTTCCAGGGATCTGTCTCCACCTACTGGCCAAAGATGGCAGCACAAAACTCAGTTTGCTCTGTGAGTGTGTGTGCCTGTGTATGTATGTGTGCATGTGCACGTGTAATGTACATATTCTTGGGTGAATGAATACGTGTGTGCAGGTGCACAAGCACTCATATGTGAGTGGAGGTCAGAGGTCAACACCAGATGTCTTCCTCAATCACTATCTTGTTTTTTAAATTTAAAAAATTAAATTCTTAAAATCTTTTTATTTATGTTTTTGTTTTATTATTTATCCAGAACACAAATCCACTTTTATTGATTTACATTTCATTAGTTTAAGTCTGGGAAGGGTACAGTGCCCCATGGATGGTGTGTCCACGACCTGTGCAGGAAGGTTGCTTTAGTATTTGGGATGAACTGTGCCACTATTTCCATGGGCCCGAATGCCTTTCCCCAGATTGCTCTTGTCTTGTTTGTTTGATTTAAGAAGATACTGTATTGCTGTTTTGCTTTATACACAGGGCAAATCTCCTGCCTAAGTAGAATTCAGTTTCATCTTGGGCATAAACATCTTCAATTTTAAGAAAAGCCATGTCCTCTCTTTGGTTTCCGGAGATTTTGCACCATGGCCTTCCAGCCATATTTGCCTTTTAGAAGTCCTGCTCCCAGCAGGCTTTCGAAGGCTTCCACAGTCGCCAAGATGGCAGAAAGAGGAAGGAGAGGCCCTAAACTTTTACTTATTTTTTTGAGGCATGGTCTCAGTATGTGACCCAGGCTGACTCCCTTCTTCAGGGTCTGATTGTGTAGCCTAGAACCATCTATGTAGACAAGGCTGGCCTCTGCCTCCTAAGTGCTGGGGTTAAAGGTGTGTGCCACCACATCTGACCTGCCTTACTTTTTTATTAAGCAAATTCCCTTACTCAAACTGTGTCCCATGTCCCCAGTGCCCTAATTCCTCCAACGAGACTCCACCTCCCACCTTCCGCTCCCTCCTGAGGATGCCATCATACTATGGCTCTGTCAGGGGGTGAATCCGTTGGATGGGGAGATGGTTCAGTGGGGGAAAATACGGCACAAGTGTGAGGTACTGAATTAGAATCCCCAGACCCATGTAAAAGCCAGATGCCCAGGACAAGTGTCTGCAATCCCAGCACTCCATGGGAAGATAGGAGGTGAGGATGGCAGGGTCTCCAGGCCAGCTAGCCTGGAGAACTCAGTGGAAAAACCACAGAGTGATTCAGTTTCAAATAAGATGGACGGCAAGGACCAAAACCTGGACTTGTCCTGTGACTTCCATAGACACATTGTGGCATACATGTGCCCACATTCGCATGTATGAATATGCTAACATGCAAAACAAACAAATAGAAAGAAACGGTCAACTCATTAAGTCAGCACCCTCAGGATCTAGTCAATTACTCAAAGCTCCAGATCTGACTATGGCTTGCACTGAGGACCAAGCCCTCCTTACATAATCCCTCTTGGTGGGATCCACCCATAATGGAGTGGTTGTTAAACTTCATCCAGAATGCCAGGCGGTGGTGGCGCATCCCTTTAATCCCAGCACTCAGGAGGCAGAGGTAGAGGCAGAGGCAGGGGGTCTCTAAGTTCAAGACCAGCCTGGTCTACAGAGCGAGCTCCAGTCAGGGCTGGCAACCAGGGTTACAGCGTTGGGACTGGGACTGTGGGTAGAAGAAAATCCAGTCCGGCAGTTCACAGACATGTGTGCACTGGTGTTGGCTGTTGGTCGGTGCCTCTCTTTTCACACAGAGTTGCTTGCAGGTCTTTCCAAAATGCTGGTCAGCTTACCACAGAGTAAGATCGAAGAGATGGCATGGGCAGATGCTACATCTTTCATCGTGTGAGTCTTACTATTCTAGTCATCCTGTTCAACAAGTGAGTCTATGCAGCGATGTGAAAACCCGGAAATGTGGATCCCCGGCAGCCATCCTGGAGGTTAGCTATCACATAAGCAACACTCGATTATAGAATTTAAGGATAAATTAAAATTATCTAGGTGATGAAAGCGGGTTTCATGGGATGAAAATGCAGATGCTGATGTCCCAGTTCCCACAGCCCCAGAATGTTACTGGATGTGGGGCCTCTAAAGAGGCGAGTTTTAGGTTTTGCATCGCGGTGACAGATACCTGACAGAAGCAACTTAAAAGAGGAAGGCTGTCCTGGCTTACAATTTCAGAGACGTCAGTCCTCAGCCACTTGGCCCCGCGTGTTTGTGCAGAACATTGTGGTGGTGAGCAAATGTGTCAGAGAGCTATTCAGCTCCTGGGGAATAGAAAGCAAGCAGACAGAAAATGGTCAGGGATGATAATCTCTCAAAAACCTGTCCCCATGACTGACTTCTTCCATCTGGACTCCACTCTTTAAAGTCTTTACAACCTTCAAAAATAACACTGCCAGCCGGTGGCCGAGAATTGGAAACATAAGCCTGGGGTAGGCATCTTACATCCCATCCAATGTGAGCTACAAATTGCCAGCCACTCAGACAGTATGTAAACAAACAATCATAGCTGCGCCCCAATAAAACTTTATTTACAAAAATAGTCCGGATCTGGTTCCCATGTTGCAGTGTGTGTCTCTCTGCCAGAGGTGGGTGTAGAAAGTCTGGAGATGGGTTTTGTTGCAGCGTGGGAAGTGGCAGAAAGGGCATCCAGGCCTGAACCCAGGCTCTCCTTCCAGCTCTGGTAACTGCCTCTTTGCTATGGTTTGTAGGAAATTATAGGGAAATATTCCAGTATGTTGTTTGGTTACAGCCTCCCAGTGTGTGAGGCGGTTGGTGTGCATGATGGAAGGGGAGGCTCCTGAAAAGGTCTGTGAGGGTATTAGCTCATCATACAGTCAAGCCAAATCTTGGCTCACCTGGCTTCTCTGAGTCTCTACATCTTTAGGGGAAAGTTGAAAAGTAGGAACCTTATAAGAGCTAGTGTAGGAATCCGGGCAGCTGGGCTGGGTAGAGCCCCTAAGCATTTAGGGACGGGCAGAAGTGGTGGTCCGTAAATGTCTATCCCCTTCGCTTCTCTCAAACATGGGCTCACCACTCTACAGTAGCGTTTTCCAACCTGTGGGTCACAACCCCACAGGGGTTGCATGCCAGATAGCCTGCATTATCAGATATTTACATTATGATTCATAACAGTAGCAAAAGCACAGCAATGAGGCAATTTTACAGGTGGGGTCAGCACAGCATGAGGAACTGTATTAAAGGTCACGGCATTAGAAGGTTGAGCACCACTGCTCTACAGTGTTGCACTATAGACTGTCAACAGAAAGATGTACTCCTAGGGTTAGGGTCTGCAGTTTGAGATCATGAACATATCAGGACTAAGTCAAAACAAACAAGTTGTTAGGAAGGCATTTGGATCAAAGCCCCCAAGCTGATTAGGTCCTCTTTTGCGTGGATTTAAGCCAGTCTGCCATAATTTAACTTGCCTTTTAAAATTCTGGGTAAGGCCTGGGGAGGTGGTTCAGTTGGTAGAGCATTTGCATTGCATACATGAAGTCCTGGGTTTAATCCCCAGCACTGTACAAACTAGGCATGGTAGTGCAAGTCTGTAATCCCAACACAAGGAAGGCAGAGGCAACAGCATGGGGGGGCAAGGCCAAACTTGACTACAAGAGTTTGAGGCCAGTCTGGGATATATGCGATCCTATCTAAAATATAAAATAAAATAAAATTCTACAAAGAATACATTAAAATTTAAAAAATGGGGTAAATATTGATAACACACAGTGTATACACGTATGCAATTATCAATCAATCAATAAAAATATATTAAACAAAACGAAATTCTGGTCTCCCTGTCCCCGGTCAGTTTCATGCATGTTCATAAATATCAAGGTGCTTGTCCACCCTCGTCTATCCCTCCACTCTTGTCCACCCTTCCACACTTGTCCACTATCTGGAGTAGGGGCCAAACACCATCTAGCCTACTTGACCATAGAGCACACATAGGGCGGGTTAGCATCGGCCACGCCCCTCTTGGATGAGGCCACGCCCCTTACGGTACCACGTGCCCGTCGTAGGAGGCCACACCCACACCTCTTAGGGATTCGCCCCTGCCGTTAGCTGCCAGAAGGGGACGCTAGCGCACAACCTATATTTTCCCGGGGCTAGGCCCGCCCCAGTACGTGTGACCCCGCCCACTCGAGGCTTCGTCTCTGCCCATTGGGCGCTGAGGTGTCAGGTTTCCGTTCACCTCGCCGGGCTCCCCGCCCTCACAGGCTCCGCCCCGGAGGCCCCGCCCCCTCGGAGGCCTCGCCCTGTCCGTTGCGCGGCCGGCAGGAGGCGCCTCGAGCCGGGCGCCAGCTCGGCTAACGGCGGGCGTGGGAGCCGCGCGCGGGGGACGCGGCTGACGGGCTGAGCTGAGGTGAGTGCGGGGCGCGAGAAGGAAGGTCGGGGAAGGCCGAGGATGGCCCAGGAGGTGCCTCTGGGCTACGACGGGGACCCGCGGAGGGCGCGGAGACCGCGGGCTGAGACACGGGTGGCGGGGCACGCGCTGGGGCGGGGCCGCGCTGGTCACGGTCCCCGCGGCGAGTCCCGGCGCGAAAGAGGCAGGCTTGCTCGGTTGCCATGGAAACCGGCGAGCGCACGGGGCCTGGAGTGGCCCGGGGGAGCTGCACCCGAAGGCTGGGTGGGCACGGGTGGCGTGGCCCCGTGGGTTTTCAGGGGTAGATCCGGCCTCTGTCATTCGTGGCGGAGGGACCCTATCAGGCCTCAGTTTACCTGGCGGTGCCAAGGAGATGGAATCTAACCTGGGGCATCCCGAAAAAGCTCAAGGAGGGAATCCACACTCTCCCACCAGGATGGTGGTGACACCCCCCCACCCCCGCCTACACCCGTCCCGCAGGAGTGTCGCCTCCCCACCCGTGTACCCGAGAGAGGCATTGTTTCCCCAGCTATTTCTGTGCCATTTGCAGCCAGCCCCCCGACAAGTACTGCGCCTGAGACAGATGCTGGGCTGGAGCTCTGAGGCCCTCGGAGGGATCTGGCTTCTGTCCCTGGGGAGCCCTGGGATGGGGGCCTGACAGGCTGCAGACCTGCCGGGCCAGCCTTTGTCGCCCGTCGAGTGTTTGGTTAATCTGAATTACCAAAAAGAATTTGATTACCGGTGTCTCAGTGCTGCGGGCCACCTCTTGTGCATTCCAGAGAGGAGCCTGTCCCTAATTCCACTGGGAGAAGTCAGTCAGTCCCCTTTTGCTAAGTGACTAGCGCTGAATGGAACCTGTGCTTGCATTTAAAGCCTCCCTCCAGCTGGAGCCATAAAGATAGGATTTGTGGAAGAGGGGAGGAGGATAATGCACCAAAGTTGACTGTTCATTTTTTTCCCTCCTGTTGGAATGATAATGTGTTCCACATTGTCCTGTTGGAACAGAGATGTCCCTCCACCCATGTCAGCCGCCACTGACCTCACTGCCTGCTTAGTCGCAGTGACTTAACCTTTTATCTTTTTCTTTCTTTCTTTTCTTTTTTTTTTTTTTAAGCAGAAATGGGACTTTTCTTGGAGAACACGAAAAGAGAGAGTTTATGAGGCAGCAAGAGCCCCTTGCCTGTACTCTGACTCTCTGGGACCTGGGCTATCCCCAAATGTTTGTGTGTCAGAGGCGAGAATTGGGCAGAAAAGGAAAAGACAGGTCATACTTCCAGAAAAACAGATCTGGTTACCCAGGGCGTGCTCTTCTCTGTAGGACTTTCCCTGGATTCCAAGTGGCCTTTTGAGAAACATTTTTGTCCTGTTTGGACAAACAGGCTGCACTCTTGACTCTGTGATTAGGAAGGGAAGTGGCCTGGGAGCAGGTGAGCACCCCCAGGGCCCACTCTCTTTAGTGGCTGTGGCGAGGATGGCCATAAAAGAAAGCTTTCTGGAAAATCTCAAAACATCTAAAGCTCAGCATTCACTGGGATTTTGAGGGGCTAGGAAGGGGGATGTTAGAGAGGAGTGAGTCACCGTCACCCAGTTTCTGCTGCCTCCTGCTCTTCACGATTTTCCAGTCCGTCTTAGACAGGAGGGAAGGGCACCTATGAAGCTCCAGTCTGCATCCTGTGCTCCCGAGGCTCTAGGAGGGGACCTAGTAGTTGTGTACGTGCACTTTTTCCGTTTCTTTCCTTTTTCTTTTATTTATTTTGAATAGCCAAGGATGACCTTCAACTTCTTAATTTTTTTGCATTTACTTATTATTCTCTATGTGTACATGTTTTAAAATTTTAAAGATTTTTAATATTTAAATTTAATATTCTCTGTGTGCATGCACATGCTCAGTTGGTGCTCAGAGGACCACTTTTGTGAGTCCATCTTCTTCTGGCATGTGGAGATACGGGAATTGAACATCAGGCTTGACAGCAAGCTCCTTTGCCATCTTGAAGGCCCAGTGACCTTGAACTTCTGATTGTTCTGTCTCTACCTCCTGAATACTGGGACCACAGGCGTGTGCCTCCATACCTAGCTTACGCAGTGCTGGGAATGGAACCTAATGCTTAATGCATGTGAGGAACATCTCTGCCTCCGTTACCCTCTTTAGATAGGGTCTCTCAGCCCCAGTTGGTCTGGAACTCATGGTGTGTCCCAGGCTGGCCTTGCCATGCAGTCCTTCTGCCATAGCCTCCTGAGTGCGGGAGTTATATATTTGAGCCATAGCAGCTTCCATTCTCATCCTCGCTCTTTCTCTCTTGACATTGTCTCACATAGCCCAGGCTGGCCTGGGTAGCTGAGGATGACCTTGAGCTCTTGGTCCCCATGCCTCCACCTCCAGACGACTGGGATTTCGGGTATGCACACCACCATGCCTAGTTAACATTTCTGTTCTGTTAAAGCAGTCCAGTTAGACTGTACAGGTACAGCCCAAGATGTGCAGCCTGGGTACAAGATGCCAGTTCACTTCTGCATTGGATCTGGGCCTTGTAAACACTGGGGTTTACTTTGTGACTCTTCTGCTTAAGGGCAGTTTGACATTGTGGTCTCCAGAAGCCATGACTTCTAGGGCCACAAGCTTCAGTGGCTGAGGCTGCAATGTTGCCCACCTGGGTTAGATTTTTGACACGGAGGATCCTTCAGCACAAGTGTCCCCTGCACTTCATGAAAGTGGCAGGGGAGACCAAGTGTTGTGCAGGCCGTGTCATTTGAGAATGTGTGCTGGTCTAGAGGCTTCCAAGGAAGGGGTGTGAATGCATGTAGAGGCCAGAGATCAGTCTTGGGATTACTCAGTAGTTGTTCATCTTGTGTTTCTGAGACACTGTCTCTCACTGGTTTGGGACTCCATAAACTGGCCAGCCTGGGAATCCTAGGGTTCCTCTTGCCTTCATTCCCTGAGACCTGGTGCACACGTCTTAATGCTGGGCTTTTCCCACTGGTTCTGGGGATCGAACTCTAATACCATGTTTGTGTGTGAAGACACTGTGATGCATGCTTTTCAGAACAATGTGGGGTGGGGTGGGCATGCATGCAAATGTGTGGGGATGTGTGTGCCAGTACCTACACAAGCAGAGGCTAGAGCAGCCGAAGCTGGGAGCTGTCAGTAACGACCTGTCTCTCCCTTGGAAGCCTCTAGCCAGCACACATTCTCAGAAGACACGGCCTCTACAACACTTAATTCTCCCCTGCTGCTTCCGTGAAACACCTCTGCTGGAGGAGGCTCAGTGCCTGGAATCTGTGTGTCACCCCGGGGCTGAGGTTATAGGCAAGTGCAGCCATAACCAGCTTTTTATGTGGGTGCTAGGGATTCGAACTCAGGTCCTTATGCTTATAAAGCCAGCACTCTTAAACACTGAGCCATCTCTCCAGCTCCTTGAGAATGCTGGTTGAAGTGACAGTCCCATGCAGGGGAGCATAATCAGTTCTAGGCTTCTTGGGGTTGCCGAGGACACTTGCCTCAGGATCCCTGGGAAGAGACATAATGCTTTGATCTCCCCATAACTTTCTTCACAGAGACCCAAAAGAACCTTTGCATTTCAATTTTCTGGCCACTTTTCTCTGGACACCAGCTATTTTT
This sequence comes from Ondatra zibethicus, assembly GCA_004026605.1. Classification (NCBI taxonomy): domain Eukaryota; kingdom Metazoa; phylum Chordata; class Mammalia; order Rodentia; family Cricetidae; genus Ondatra; species Ondatra zibethicus. The sequence goes on along the minus strand of PVIU01011354.1, from coordinate 50,795 downwards.
AGGCAAGTTCAAGTCTCCAGAGAGCTGGTACATCCCTAAAGACTTTGTGGTGGGGAATGGGTTTTGGTGAAACTAGAGCCATCCTACAGGGCAGCTGCTAGCTTTGGGAGCTCTCAGGAGGCTCTGGAAGAGCTCAGACCCTTCCCACAATGCCCGGGCACCTAGGTCAGCAGGCTGTGGAGGTGTGGCGGCATGCTTTTCCCACTACACTTGCGCTGCCACTGGCGGTGGGAGGGGCCTCAGGAAAAGAGTAGGAAGAAAGCTGATTCTCGGTGTCAGTGTCAGTGGGAGGTCTGGTCAGTTGCATTGTTTGGCTCCCTGTGGGGTTTTTGCTTTGAAACAGGATCTTGCTGTGTTTGTAGCCCAGGTTGGCCTCCAAAACAAGATTCTCCTGTCTCAGCCTCCTCTTGAGTTGCTGGGATTGCAAGATTACAGGTATTCATGGCCACATTCGGCTTTCTGAGGGTTTGTTACTGGGTCTTTTGTATCCCTCACTGGCCTGCAGCTTTCTGTAGCACGAATAATAAAAACTCATCCAGCCGGGTGGTGGCGCACACCTTTAATCCCAGCACTCGGGAGGCAGAGGCAGGCGGATCTCTGTGAGTTCGAGACCAGCCTGGCCTACAAGAGCTAGTTCCAGGACAGGCTCCAAAAGCTACAGAGAAACCCTATCTCGAAAAACCAACCAAACAAAAAAACTCACCCAATATCTGTCTTTGAGTTTTTATTATTCGTGCTACAGTTTTCTATGTAGCTGAGGTTGACCTTAAACTCCTGGTCTTTTTGTGCCTTCATCTCCCAACTGATGTAATTGTAGATGTGGATCGCACATCTGCTTGACCCAAGTCTTTTAAAAACAAACAAACCTTTTTTTTTCTTTCTTTCTTTTTTTCTTTTTTCTTTTGGAGCTGACAAGCTGGAGTCTCAGTGGCAGGTCTCTGTGCTGCTTTCTCTGGGTCCTGAGTCATTAGCGGGTGTGTCCAATCTTTTGACATTGCAACGTGATATCATCTACAAAGCTGACACTCAAGCATGGTGCAAAACAAAACCACCAGAGAGCCTCACATTTACAGTTTTATTCATAGCTATCATTGACTGAATACAGCCCCAGGGTTGCAGGTTGGGCACACTTGTTTAGAGGCTTCTAGAAAACACTCCTCTCTTGGCTCACCAATCTGTCTCCCTTTGTTTGCGGTGCAGGAGTGAGGTCTGGTCATCAAGAGATGAATGCATGCAGCTTTTCTCCCTCATCCTGACTGGTGGCAGCGCCTCCAGTCCTCGTTTCCTTCTCTAGGCTCTCCAGACCTTAAGACTGTTTTGAGGGTGATGTGTAATTCCTTCTCTAAACCCCATAGGACATTACGGGCTTTAGGATTAGGATTCTGCTACACACAGGCTCTTCCTGCTCCCTGAGAGCTCCCAGGGAGCCAGCCTCTTTCTGAAGGGGGCCTGGTGGCAGAACATGGTGGGTAGAATGCATGCATTCCTAGGATGCTTCCACTGGTTCTGTAGGCGATCTTTGTGTTGTTCCTTGTGGCCTCGTGGACATGCCAAGCTTCAAGCTTCAGTCCTAGGGAAGTATCTCGTTAGTTGGGACTGACCTCTGCCAGGGATCCCTTCCAGTCACGACCAGTTGTCTCTACCAGGTCATGGGGAGCAGCTTCTTCTTGGGGTTTGTGTTTCTAGTGTCTGGTGGCTTGTTACCCTTGTGTGTGTGTGTGTGTGTGTGTGTGTGTGTGTGTGAGAGAGAGAGAGAGAGACAGAGAGACAGAGAGAGAGAGAGAGACAGAGAGCCAGCCTGTGCCCATATGGAAGCCAGAGAAGAGCATCAGGTGTCTGTCCTACTCTGCCATTCTCAGCCTTGTTCTTTGGAGACAGGATTTCTCTCTGAGCCTGGAGCTTGGTTGGAGCTAGCAAGCCCCAGTAATACTCCTGTCTCTGTCCCACAAATTGCTGGGGTTATAGGTGCATGCATAGCCATGCCCAGTGTTTGACATGGGTGCTGGAGATTTGAATTCAGGTCTTCATGCATGCACGGCAGGTGCCCTTACCCACTCAGCCATCTCCCCAGTCCCAAGGCTTGTGAAGTGTGTGTGTGTCTGTCTGTAGCTGTGGCCATTTCCCCAGCTCTGCTTGTGTTTGGGACAACCTTCATCTTTTGTATAGACTGGCATAGAAGAATTGAATTCACAGCCAAGATGAGTATGGCTTGTTTCTTGTTGTTTTTGTTTGTTGTTGTTGTTGTTTTTCTGGCCGTGACATTTCTAGATGGTGAGCATATTCCCCAGGACAGAGAACCAGCCCTGCTGAGACTGTGCTGTCACTTGTCCACTTATAGTAGCTGTTCCCTGTGCCCAACACTTCTCAGAAGTCACAGAGCCCTAAGGCGGTTATGACTTACTGTGACTTCTTTGTTTCTCTTCATAGTGACTTTCCCTGAAGGCACTGCAGTCTATTCTATAAGACCTGCTTTGCTCCTTGCTCCTCATAGGCTCTGACTTGTCAGCCCCACTGCTGGGTTTCTGGCTCCAGGTGGTGTGGATGCCAGGATGGCCCAGGACCGTTCCCTCTGCTGAGATGGATTCGTGTCTCTTTTGTTCTTGATGCCCTTGATACCTGGCCCTAACCTGTATCACTTTGTCCTCCCAGGCTCTGGCCTTCCCCCACCCATTGGCTGAAAGCCTCTGTGGTTATTCATGAAGACGCACCCACCATGTTTTATGGGACTCAGTTCATCATGTCTCCTCCCACCAAGAGTAAGCTGAAGCGACAGAGCCAACTACTGTCCACTATGCTGTCCCGGACACTCAGCTACAAGTATCGTGATCTGGACCCCACCTTCAGCAGCCTGGGCACCAGTGATGATCCTGCAGAACTCTCCACTCAGCTCTCAGCCCCGGGGGTCTTGAAGGTGTTTGGAGACAGTGTCTGTACAGGCACCCACTACAAGAGTGTTCTGGCCACTGGCACCTCCAGCGCCCAGGAGCTAGTGAAAGAGGCCCTGGAGCGATATGCCCTGGACCCCGAGTGTGCTGGCCAGTATGTACTATGTGACGTTGTGGGCCAGACTGGGGATTCTGGACAGAGGTGGCAGGCTCAGTGCTTCCGAGTGTTTGGGGACAATGAAAAACCCCTCTTGATTCAGGAGTTATGGAAGCCCCGAGAAGGCTTGTCCCGGAGGTTTGAGCTGAGGAAGAGGTCAGATGTTGAAGAGCTGGCAGCCAGGGATGTGGATACCACCACGGCAGGTGAGGAAGCAGGGTGCGGAAGGATGGCTCTGAAGGGACGGACGGGGCAGAAGAACACGGGGAAGGTGGGTTTGGTTTCGCGGTGGCCAGTGGGCTGTGGTGAGTCACTGATGTCTTCAGAAGTTTGAATAACTTTATTGGATAAGTGCATTGACTGCAGGACACTTGGTGGCCCATTTTCAGTGGCTTCTGCTACCTTCTACAGTGTGTTAGGCCAAATCCAGCCCATTAATACCAGACACCCATGGGTTCCTGGCTGTTGACCTGGCACAGAGTCCCTCTTCGCTATGTCAGGAATCTTTGAGTGGCTGCATAGTAAGACAGTGAGGATCCTTCATAGACCCTCATGACGTTGCCGAGCCCAGAGGACTCAGGTGCCAAGTGGCTGCATGATGAGATGTAGCAGGTGCCTTGGGTAGCCTGGAGACGGTTGGTTGTCACACTTCTTGTGGACTTTAAAAGTAGCGCAGCTTGGCTTGCTCTTGGCCTCAAGGATGTGGTTGGTGACTTGGAGCCCATTGCTTTATTATTCAATTGGTGGAAAGAAATTAGTCATTTCGCCAGAATTTATTTTTTTTAATATCCAAGGTTAGTTTTTAGTTGACCTTTTGCAAAAAAAATTAGATTTATGTGTATGAATGTGTACCCTGTGAGTGCCTGGGAGTTATGGGTGGTCATGAGCCACTGTGTAGGAGATGGGACTCAAACCCAGGGCCTCTCTACAAGAGCAACAAGTATTCTTAACTGCTGAGTCATCTCCCTGACACTAGCGTTCTTTAAAGTTAGGCTATAAAGTAATAGGTCTCATGATGACAGCTGTTGCTTTTTTTAAATTTTGATTTGTTTCTGTTTTAAAAATGTGAGTGCCTGTTTGTGTCGGGGAAGTGAAAGTAGACATCAGTGTGGAAGTCAGAGGTCAAACTGTGCGAGTTGGCTTTTCTACCTTGTGGGTCCCAGGACTCGAACTCAGGTGGTCAGGCTTGTTGGCAAGTGCTTTTACCCACTAAACGATCTCACTGGCCCTGAGTGTGTGCGTGTGTTTGTGTGGTATGTGGATGCACATGTTATGGTGCACTCAGGACACAGCTTTGTGGAGTTGGTTCCCTCTTCCCACAGTGGGTTCTAGGACTCCAACTCTGGCTTGTTAGATTTATGCAGCAAGTGCCTTTACTCAGTGGAATATCTTGCTGGCCCCACACATCATTTCAGAGACCTCCTATAACCAGGTATGGTGGAAATGTACACACACGCACACACACACACAGGACCTTGATATTAGTATGTGGGGCATCACTTTGTTTTGCGTTTGCTTGTGTAATGTGTATGTGGTGCATGTGTAGGTTTGTGTACCCATGTGTGAATGCAGAGGCCATAGGAGGACTTCGGTTATCCTGCCCTATGTCATTCTCCTCTTATTTCTTTAAGACAGAGTCTTGCACTGAGCCTGGAGCTAGATTGGTGGCCAGAAAGCCCCAGTGGTCCTCCTTTGTGTGACACTCACAATGATGGGGCTATAGGCAGAAGGCCACAGCTAGCATTTTTTTTATTTTTCCCATGATATTTATTGAGCTCTACATTTTTCTCTGCTCCTCTTCCTGCCACTCCCCTCCCTCCATCCCTCCTCCAAGGTCCCTATGCTCCCAGTTTATTCAGGAGACCTTGTCTTTTTATACTTTCCACTTCCCACGTAGATTAGATCTATGTAATCTCTCTTAGTGTCCATATTGTTGTCTAAATTCTCTGGGATTGTGGTTTGTAAGCTGGTTTTCTTTGCCTTATGATTAAAAACCACCTATGAGTGAGTACATGTGATAATTGTCTTTCTGTATCTGGGTTACTTCACTCAAAATAATGCTTTCTAGTTCCATCCATTTTCCTGCAAAATTCAAGCTATCTTTTTTTCTGCTGTGTAGTACTCCATTGTGTAAATGTACCACATTTTTTTAAATCCATTCTTCGATTGAGGGGCATTTAGGTTGTTTCCAAGTTCTGGCTATGACAAATAAAGCTGCTATGAACATAGTTGAGCACATGTCCTTGTGGCACGATTGAGCATCCTTTGGATATAGACCCAAAAGTGGTATTACTGGGTCTTGAGGAAGGTTGTTTCCTAATTTTCTGAGAAATCGCCACACTGACATCCATAGGGGTTGTACCAGCTTGCATTCCCACCAGCAATGCAGAAGTGTTCCCTTTTCCCCACCACCTCTCCAGCATAAGTTGTCATCAGTGTTTTTGATCTTGGCCATTCTTACAGTAGGTGTAAGATGGAATCTCAGAGTTGTTTTGATTTGCATTTCTCTGATGACTAAGGATGTTGAACATTTCCTTAAGTGTCTTTCAGCCATTTTAGATTCCTCTGTTGAGAGTTCTCTGTTTAGGTCTGTGCTCCATTTTTGCATTGGATTATGTGTTCTTTTGGTGTCCAGTTTCTTGAGTTCTTTGTATATTTTGGAGATCAGACCTCTGTCTGATGTGGGGTTAGTGAAGATCTTTTCCCATTCTGTAGGCTGTCATTTTATCTTGTTGACCATGTCCTTTGCTTTACAGAAGCTTTTCAGTTTCAGGAGGTCCCACTTATTAATTGTTTCTCTCAGTGTCTGTGCTGCTGGGGTTCTATTTAGGAAGTGGTTCCCTGTGCCAATGCATTCAAGTGTACTTCCCACTTTCTCTTCTATAAGGTTCAGTGTGGCTGGCTTTATATTGAGGTCTTTGATCCATTTGGATTTGAGTTTTGTACATGGTGAGAGATATGGGTCTATTTTCATTTTTCTACATGTTGATATCCAGTTATGCCAGCACCACTTGTTAAATATGCTTTCTTTTTTCCATTTGATTTTTTACTTCTTTAGCAAATATCAGGTATTCGAAGATGTGTGGATTGATATCCGGGTCTTCTATTCGGTTCCACTGGTCCTCCTGTCTGTTCTTATGCCAGTACCAGGCTGTTTTCAGTACTGTAGCTCTGTAGTATAGTTTGAAGTCAGGGATTGTGATGCCTCCAGATGTTCTTTTGTTGCCCAGGATTGTTTTGGCTATCCTGGGTTTTTTGCTTTTCCAAATG
>PVIU01011354.1:0-44383 GCA_004026605.1 Ondatra zibethicus | reverse complement strand
ATGCCAGTACCAGGCTGTTTTCAGTACTGTCACAGCTAGCATTTTATGTGATGCAGAGGATTTGAACTCACATCCTCATGTTTGCATAACAAGCATTCTTACTCACTGAGCCATCTCCTCATCCCCCAGAGCAACATTTTGGACATTTTTTTGCTCAGAGCAGGCCTGATGAGACCATGAGAAGGCTGCTGCTGGTGCCCCGTACCCAGGTCTGTGTGTTGTCAGGTCATTGTGTTGTCTCACCTGGATGCTGTAGGTGCAGTGTGTGCAATTGTGTTCTGTCCACCTCATTCAGCACTACACACATGAGGCCAGGCCAGAGGAAGTCCTGCAGCTCACAGCCTCTCTTCCTTGGTGTCTATGAAAACCTTTCCAATAAAGAGCCCATTCTTCACTGGCCAGGCTGAGTGACCCACTTGTTGGGCCGTAGGGGGTCATGTTACCGCCCAAGCAGGTCCAGCCAAAGAGATGACTCTCCTGGCTGCCATCCTTCTCTGGGTGTGACCAAGGTGCCCTGTGGCCAGGGCAAGGGCTATGAGGATTGTGCTGGGTTTGTTGTCACAGGCATACCCATGACACTCTTCCTCCCACCTTTGTTTTCGGCAGTCCTGGGGATTGAACCTAGGATTTCACCCCATGTTAGCCAAGCACTCTAGCACTGAACTACAGCCTCAGTCTTTGCCCATGCTTCTTACCTGGCATGAGAGCACACTGTAGAGCCTCTGCTTAGAGCCAAGTAGTGGGCTTGGGCCTAGGGAGATGCACAGGGAAGAGCAGGCCTGGCAGACACCCAGGTAACATAGCACAGTGACCTGACAACAGACAGACCTGGCCTGGAACTCACAGAAATCAGTCTGCCTCCACCTCCTGAGTGCTAGGATTAGAGAAAGGCATATGTCACGCAGCCAGGCTCAGCCCCGTTCTTGTTCCCACAGCAGAAGCCGCTGTGGGCTTTGAGGAGCTTCTTTCAGGCTTAAGCATTAGAAGCTCCAGGATGGCAGATCCTGAAGCCAAGCGGCACTGGGAGTGGGAACAGAGGCTCCAGCTGGCAGTTCACCTGCTTCTTGTGAACTTCGGGGTGCTTGCAGTGCACCCATGGGAATGCCCTTTGTTGTGTTTGGGTTCTGTTTTTCATAAACATTGCTTTTTTGTGCTGTGACTTCCTGATTTTCCAGCTTATCAAAATATGGCTGTCTGTTTGAGAGGGAGGTGGAGGTGGAGCTCCGGGCTGGAGGGCAGCACTTGGTAGTTTCCCAGGGGCTGGAATTTAGGTCCTGTGCCATGAGGAGAGGGCTCTGTGTCCTGTCGGTGAGATAAAGATGACAATCACTTACATGCACTGTGGGGAGGGTGACGGCAGGGCCATGTGGTTTTTGTCAGCACCTTAGGAAGGGTAAGGGATAAGGCTTGCTTATGGTCATGGGAAGATCAAGTGTGAGGTCAGAGGGACATGACTGTTTGGGGCTGCGTGTGTGTGTGTGTGTGTGTGTGTGTGTAAGTAAGTAAGTGTAGTATTGGAGATGGAACTAGGGGCTTGCACATGCTAGACTGTTCTCTGCCACTGAGTCACACCCTAGCCCCTCACTGGGGAATTTTAGGCAGGTGCTCTACCACTGAGCCACACCCCAGCCCCTCACTGGGGGATTCTAGGCAGGGGCCCTACCACTGAGCCACACCCCAGCCCCTCACTGGGGGATTCTAGGCAGGGGCTCTACCACTGAGCCACACCCCAGCCCCTCACTGGGGGATTCTAGGCAGGTGCTCTACCACTGAGCCACACCCCTAGTGCTCTACCACCAGCTACATGCTGATCCTTAATCTTTTTTTAAAAAGGATTTTTTAAAAATTTGTATGTGTGTATGAATGCATGCACACACAGAGGCCAGAAAAGAGGGTTGGAGCTGGAGTTACAGGTTGTGTGAGCTGCCTGATGTGGGTGCTGGGAACTGAACTTGGGTCCTCTGGAAGTACAGCAAATTCTCTTAACCGTGGAGCCATCTCTCCAGCCCTCCATTTCCTTTTATATTTTATTTTGAGAACTGGTCTCATTACTTTTCCAAGCTGGCCTTGCTCTCACTATATAGCCTGTGCTGGCCTCAAACTTGTGATTCCTTACCTCAGCCTCCCGAGTAGCTGGGATAGCAGCTCTGTGTCATCAGCTCTGGGCTGTTTCCCCTTCTGCCTTTCAATCCTTATGGAGAGTACAGTTAGCTCTGATTTTCCCACCCTCAACTTCCTGGACATCTTTGAGTGGGGGAAGGCCTTGCTGTGGCAGGTGTCTTGGGTACACTGGTGTGCAGAGCAGCTTCCCTCGCTCCCAGGCTGTCACCCTGCATTGTAATAGTAATGTCTCCAGATATTGCCACACATCCAATGGTGGGCAGACCTGTCCTCTATTGGGAGCCCAGTTGAGACATTAATGTCTGGAGTCAGCTCAGAAAAGCAACTTTTGTCCACACCCAAGTCTCTTACCCTGGAAGCCAAGCAGGTAGTTTGGAGCCTACCTTCAGCCGTCAGGCTTGCTGTTTGTGACACAGGCTGCTCATGGTTGGAGGCCTTGGAAACTCAGTGTCTTGAGGATGGGGATGGCATGGAACTACTGTTTGTCCTGGATCTCTTCCTGCTCAGCTTTAGATGTGTTTCCTTCTCGGAGCAGGATGCCTTTATTTTGCTTTGGCTGTCTTCTCCATAAAAAGGCAAGCATAGAGGGGACATTGAGATTCAAGGCCAGAGACACTGTCATAACAGACAGTGGACTAGTGACCAAAGAACAGTCCATTAATGCCTGCTGTGGTACCTGGCATTTATTGGCTTCAATGAAATGTGTAGGAGTTTGGGGAGATGGCTTAGCCAGTAAAGCGTTTACTTGCAAACACCGGGATACAGGTAGATCCCCAGCAGCTATGTAAAAAGTTGCACATAGTGGCATGTGCTGTAATTCCAGTGCTGGAAGATGGAAACAGGAGGACACTAGCGAGCCAGTCCAGGTGAAGCAGTTAGTTCCAGGTTCAGTAAGAAACTCTGTCCCAAAAATAAACTAGAGTACAACTGAAGACAGCAGATGTCAAACGTTGGCTTCCACACACTCACACAGATACTTGAACACACACACTTGCATGCATGCACACATACACACATTGGAGGAGAGAGGCCCTGTGGGGTTCAGCTTTCATGTGTACCCAAGATTCTAGGTTGGGCATTTTCTGGTGGAGAATGGGGAGTTAAGACATAGTCTACTCTGCTCAGTGTGGCCAAGACACAAGACACTCGCCTCTTGGAGGTGGTCAAGGTTGTCATGAATGCTTGGCTTTGAGTCTGTATTCTGTCATGAACTTTGTCACCTAAGGACAGGCAGGAGCTTGGGGACTTCAGGAACATGCCACAATGAAGCCACTGCTTCTTCTATATGCCAGTTGTGTCCTGTGTATTCTGCCCTCAAGAATTACTTCCTATGGTCATTTGCTCTTGGAATATTTTTCTTCTGTTTTTTTTAATGTTTTAATTTTAATTTTTTTAATGGTGTTTTGCCTGCAAGTATGTCTGTGTGAGGGTGTTGGATACTCTGGAACTGGAGTTATAGACAGTAGTGAGTCTCCATATGGGTGCTGGGAATTGAACCTGGGCCTCTGGAAGAGCACTCAGTGCTCTTCTGAATCATCTCTCTAGCACCTTTCTTCTGTTCTTAATTAGATATTTTTCTGAGACAGGATCTTATGTAATCCAGCTGTCCTTAAATTCACTGTGTTGAAGAGGGTGGTCCTGAACTCCTGATCTTATTGCCTCCACCTTCCTAGTGTGCAGATGAGAGGAACACAACTCACAGCTTGAATCTGATTTTTGAATAATTTCTGACTTTGGGAGAAGGTGGGAAGGAGCTCAGTTGATGTTTCTCTTTTCATCTGGGAATTGCTGCCTCTCTACCATGTCTTATTTTTTTTTGTAGTGGGTGCTTGGTGGTAGGCTCATTGCAGGAAAAATTTATTTCATGTGGTTTGATGAAAACCAAAGCAATCAGAGCTTTTCTTCAGCAGTCTGAAATTACCAAAGGCATCAACTTACAAAGGCAGAGGGGGCAGGGGAGGGACATCTCATCACACTCAGGAGCCACTGCCGGAGATGTGTAGTCTTTGCACTAGGAATGTCAAGGCGTCACAGATGTAACATGTTTAAAAGACATGAAATTTGAGACCAGTAATGAAGGATGATTCGGGAGCTGGAGGGCATTACAGATGTTAAACAAATAATAGGCATAAGGACAATTTTCTTTGCTTTTAAATTTTTAAATTGCATTTATATATTTGGGGGTGCACATTATGACACAAATTTGTAGGTCAAAGGACAACTTGTAGGAGTTGGTACTCCGCTTCTACCATGTAATTCTGGGGATCAAATTCAGGCTTGGCAGCAAGAACCTTTATTTACCTACTGAGCCATTTCCAAAGATAGAGTATTGAGGATGGACATGGCAGTGGGGCTGTATGTGTCACAGTGAGTCACATGCATGTTCAAGGTGACAAAGAAGGGAGCTTTTAATGAGAAAGCATGCTTTCAAAAGTTGCATGAAGTTATCTGAAATGATCACCCTCCACTGCAACAGGCTGGTGGCCATCCAAGGGAAGACGCAGTTGTCAAGCAGATGTCCTTGAGACGTTTTTAATGGATGAGGTAGGAACAGCCTTTGTACAAGGCTGTTGTTCTGGCAGAGTCTCCTGGATGGTTTTGTTATTGTGCGTGTGTGCGTGTGTGTGTGCATGTGTGATGTACTCTCTCCTAACATCACAACTTTATTATTGTTAAGGTTTAACACAAGTGACTCCATTGTTTTTGTTTTTGTTCTTCAAGACAGGGTTTCTCTGTGAAGCTCTGGCTGTCCTGGAACTTACTGTGTAGTTCTGGCTGGCCTCAAACTCAGAGATTCACCTGCCTCTGCCTCCCCAGTGCTGGAATTAAAGGCGTGCACCACCACCCAGTGAACCAAGCAACTCTTAACATAGATTTTCCAGAACCCCTTGACTGTTTCAGTGACAGTAATGTAAAATTTTGGGAGGGATGTTTTTAAAAGTCCATTAGTCAGTGGTTGTGTAGCCAGTGTAACAAAAAGATGCATTTTGTGAACTTGCAGTCTCACACAGGCTGGATGGGAACTCTACCAGTCAGCTATTACTAGCCCGAGCTAGTCATGAGTTGGCTAAAAACGTTTTTTTTTTTTAAAAAATATTTTATATGTTTGCTGTGTGAAAAAAATTATTTTATCTGTTTTACATGTGTGCCAGGTGCCCTCAGAGTCCAGAAGAGGGCATTGGATGCCCTGTGACTGGAATTACAGACTCTGTCAGCTGCTGTATGGGTGCTGGAAATTAGCCGGGGTCCTCTGGAAGAGCAACCAGAGCTCTTAGTCACAGAGCCATCTCTCTGGCTCCAGTGAATATTTTTTTCTTTTTATTTCTTTTCTCCTGGCCTGTCTCCAGGAGTCCAGTGAATATTTTTAAAAAAATCTTTTCCTACTGCACAAAAATTCAGCCTATTAAGTGTTTGCTTATTTGTGTGTGTACGTACATGTGGTGTGTATATATGTTCACATGTAGGTGTGGGTGCATCCATGCTTATGGGTGTGTATACATGTGGATGCATCATTCTGGGTCTCTTCTTGATTCTCTCTTTTAGTGAGGCAAGGCCTTCCACTATTTTCACTGCTCCCCAGTCCCAGCTAGTCTTGTTAGTGAGCTTGTTCCCGAGATCCCTTGTCTCAATCTCCTGAGTGCTGGGATCACAGGAGGTTGCTGTGCTTGCCTGGATTTTGTGCATGAGTTCTGAGGTCCAAATTTCCTTTATGCCCTGAGCCATCTCCCCAGCTGTCTTGAAGCTGTCCTAAGTATCCTAAGAACAATGCTGTGAATTTGGTAATAGAAGAAGAGACCCCCACACTGCCCGTTAATTGTTTGAAGCATTCCCAATAGTAATATCCTTTTAGTTATGTTACTCCATCAAAATCATGTTAACATCCACTAGTTCCCATGGACTGCTGGTTCAATGATTTTTTTCTCTGATGTGCTCAAATCATGTTAGGTATGCATGGTACCCCAGGTCTGCCTCTAGCAACAGAAAAACTGGACCATCAAATACTTTGGCTTCCCAGCCACTGTAGTAGAACACAAAGAGGTTGTGAAGTTGGAGATAGTTTGCAGCCTGACACATATAATCTAAGAAGGAACTGTTCATTTCCTGAAGCAATGAGATCAAAGTCAAGGTTCATGCAGCACTGACAGGATGGTTATTCTGGATATTGATCTGCAGCTGACTTGGATGAGAAGGCTGTTTCACTCTTATTCATTTACTAGCAAATACTGAGTAGCTCCTGTGTGTTAGGCACTTGAGGTGGCGATGCATATAGAGCGGTTGACAGGCAAACATTTCTGGTTCTTAGGTAGCTGAGAATCTAGCATCAATAATGCTGAAGCTAAAAGCTCTCAGGGAGCTGGAGAGGTGACTCGAGTTAAGAGAGCTTGCTACACAGCCATGAGGATCTGAGTTTTGATCCCAGATTAACAACAAGCCGAACTTGATCTTGTGCATGTCTGTAAATCTAGTGTTGTAGGGGATGGAGACACTCCAGAGGGTTGCTGGGGTATGCTGACTGCCAGCCTAGTGGAAAACTCTAAGTTTCAGGTTTGGAGAAAGACTATGACTCGAAAGAATTAGGCAATGCCTCCATTCCCACACAGGCACGCCACTCATGTTCACAAGGGCACGCAACCAACACACATACACACACAAATCTATCAGGAACCATAACTACAAATTGTTTGCAGGCTAGGGGTGCAGCTCAGTGGTAAGATATCGCCTAGAATGTGTATGGACCTTGGCTCAACCCCCAGGATAGAAAAATGTTAGAAAGCCTGTATGATTTAGTTATGGGTTTAGAAAATTCTCTCCAAGAAGGCGAACTTTAAGCCAACTTTTGTCAAAGATGGAACACACTCACCAGGTGAAGAGCAGTAGGCAGTTGGTGAGGCAGGAAGAGCATTCTGGGCAAAGGAACAGTGTTGTTCAAAGACCCAGGGACAAGAGGAAACAGGTAGCAAGGCTGGGCAGGTGGCGTCTGGAAACTGGCAGTGCCAGAGAGTTACTTTGGGCTTTCAATAAAATAGGAGGCCACCAAGGCAGGTATAAGACCATGCTGGCTCCTGGGGCCAGGATAATTTGAGAAGGTCAGTAATGAGTTGACTGGAGAAGTTTCACAAGAGCCTGTGGTGGCTTAGACTCCAGTTACAAGGTGGAGAGAAGTGGATGGAGTCCAAGTATTTCCTGCAAGTAGAATCATGAATATTGGTAAGGGAATTGGATGTTGAAAATGAGAAAGAAGGAGGTGCCAAGAATGAAGCCCTGGATTCAGGGTAGATGGAGGTGCCATTTTCTAAATAGACTACAGAGAGAAATGCTTATGGGGGAAGAGTAACTATTCTTATTTATTTATGACACACATGTGGAGGTCAGAGGACAACTTTTAGGAATCAGTTCTCAATGCACTGTGGGTTTGGGGATCTCACTTAGGTCCTGGGCCTTGTGCAGCAAATGCTTTTAACCCCTGAGCCATTTTGCTGCCCCAAGTGTTCTCTTTAAAAAGTGAAGTTTGAGAGATCCAAAAGGTTGCTGGAGTTATATGGTGTGGATCTGATGCTTAGGAGAGAGAATCTGATTATAAAAAGGTCATTTGTAAGTGGTATATTTGTTCATAGGTAGGTCTCATAGCCCAGGCTGACCTGAAATTTACTGTGTAGTCCAGGCTGGTCTCAATCCTATGATCCTGTTTCAGCCTCTCTAATGCCGAGATTACATGAATAAGCCCATGACTGGCTGGTGATATTAAAGCTGTGAAAATTGATAGAACATGAAGGTAGTAGGTGTTTATACAGTGAGAAGGGATGAGGGCTTATGCAGATCCTGGAGGATCTCCACTATCCAGAGGCCAGGTAATGGAGGAGAAGCCAGCAAGGTAAACTGAGAAAGGTATAAAGAAAATGTTCAGAGATGTACGGACAGTAGGAACCGGTATAGTGTTGTGTTGGCATGGTTGACCAAACATGAGGTTTCTGTGGGTCAGACAAAATGAAGATCATTGGGTTCATTGAATTGGGCGGCATGAAAGTAACCAAAGATTAGATTAATTCTGGAAAATATATGAAGAAGCTAGAAGTGGCTGGGCAGTGGTGGTGCACACCTTTAATCCCAGCACTGAGGATGCAGAGGCAGGCTGATTTCTGTGAGCCCAGCCTGGCCTACAGAGCAATTTCCAGGATAACCAGGGCTACACAGAGAAACCCTGTCTCAGCCCCCACCCCAAATAAAAGACATTTCTGAGGGTGAAGAAAAGAGGATCAATCATGGGATCTTTTGTGTGTCCATTTGTGTTATTAAATATGCACATGTGAGTGAGTGAGTGAGTGTGTGTAAGCTAGGGCACAACCTCAGCTGTTGTTCCTCAGGGACTGTTCACCTCATTGGTCTACAGCTCACCAAGGAGGCTCTGCTAGTCTTCCAGTGCAGGGATCTGCCCTCCAATGTGCCCACTTTTTCTGAAGGTTCCAGGGATTGAGCTCATGCCCCCATGCTTGCACAGAAACACTTTACTGACTGGCTCTTCCCCTAGATGAAGCACAGCATCTTAAATGATTATGAAACTCTAATTTCCTTAGGAGACATTTGTCAGTTTGGACAACTAAGAAACTTAAACTTGGGGCTGGAACAATGGCTCGTGGTTAACAGCACATGGTATTCTTCCAGAGGGGCAGAGTGAGTCCGGGCACCCATGTCAGCTGCCTGTGACACAGCTCTGAGGATTCTCAGGAGCATTGCTGTCGGATACTAATGCTTCCTCACTGTATCTGAAGAAGCAGTAGAAAGAAAACCTGAAAACAGTATCACCTCCAAAAACAGAGATCAACTTTTAAAAGAACAAGATAATTGTGCTGGTTAGCTTTAACTGTCAGCTTGGCATAACCTAGAATCAACTAGAGAGAAAGTCCCTTTCTGAAAAGAATGTAGTTTATCAGTTTCAGTTATGGGAATGCATGTGTGTGCAGGTGCGCAGAGGACAGAGGTCCGGAATTGTGGTTTTGAGCTGGAAACCAGCCTCAGACCCTGGGAGAGCAGCACAGCAGCCGTCCTCCTCCTCCTTGGGAAGAAAGTCTGAATGAGGAATTTTCTTGATCGGGTTGCCTTGTGGGTGTGCTTGTAGGGGACTGCCTTGATCATTCATTGACCCAGGAAGATCCAGCCCATTGTGGGCATTACCACCCCTAGGCAAGGGGCCCTGAGCTGTATAACCAGGAGGAAGACAGATGACAGTGGCAAGCATGGGCACACTTATTCTCACTGTTCTTGACTGTGGATGGGATGTGGCTAGTGTTGAAAGGTTTTCTCAACTTCCCTGTAACTGATTGTAACCTGGAACTGTAAACCAAATAAACCCCTTTACCTCTTAAGTTGTTTTATTGGGGGTGGGGGAGTCAGTAACAAGAGTGAAACTGGAACAATAATGCTTCTAGTAACAAAAAGGTAAGTATTTGTAAAATAATACTTCAGCTTAGCGGTAGAGTGCAAGGTCCCCGGTTTCATCCCCAGTACCACATGAATAAATGAACAGGGCACTTCAGTGGTGCTTAAACTGCAGACTGCATACACCTGAAGTGAGAATGGACAAGTGGGAGAGCTGGCACCACCCAGGAACAAGCACAGATCCGGAGTACAGGGAGAATGGGGAGGTTTATCATGTATCTAAATGATGAGGACGAAGAGAATGTCTAGAAGAACATATTCCAAGCAAAGGCATGGGAATCTTCTAGAAGCCATGAAATGAAAAGGACTTATACTCTGATGCAGGAATTCCAGCGCGCCCTTATAAGATCAGCAGGTTTACCTTGCACACACAGCAGTTTCGGAACCGCGGGACACTGAGGCCGGAGATTTGGGTGTGACAGAAGACGAAAGGGCCATAGTTGGGCTTGATAGGAACTTCTCAGCAGGCGCCAAGGAAACCAGAACTTCTCAGCAGGCGCAACAGTGACACCAGGGCAGGGCAGCTTCTGGGGTCTAGCTGGAGCATCCTCTGGAACCTGCATGAGGATACAGGAGCATGCATTTTCCCTAAAACGTGGTTTCTCACTACCTGGCGGGACTAGGCCTGCATGGCTCTTCCTGAAGCCCTCCAGCGCGAGAATTCCCTCCAATCTCGAGAGAGCAGCAGCGGCAGCGGCCGGTGCGCAGGCGCGTGCGTGCGCCGTCGGTTCTGGAACGCGACCGCTGAGGAGCCCAGCGCCATGTTGGCCCGGAGGGGTACCAGCGGAAGCTCTTGAGGCGGCAGGCTCGGAGCGGAGCGGGGGCCGACAGGGCCGGCCGGCAGGAGCCCGCCCCTCGCGCCTTCGGATCATGAGCCGAGCAGAGACCATCGAGGTTGCGGTGGCGGGGCAGGTGCCCTGGCGGCTCGGGAGCTAGAGATGATGCCATTTGCGGTGACCACCCAAGGAGCACAACAGCCGGCTCCCGCCCCGAAGCAGTATGGCATATCGTCCCCCATCAGCCTGGCCGCCCCCACGGACACAGACCTCGAACTCACCCAGAAGCTGATCGAGACCCTCCAGCCCTTTGGGGTGTTTGAAGAGGAAGAGGAACTGCAGAGCAGGATTTTAATTTTGCAGAAATTAAATAATCTGGTGAAGGAATGGATCCGAGAAATCAGTGAAAGCAGGAATCTTCCACAAGCTGTAATTGAGAATGTTGGGGGGAAAATTTTTACGTTTGGTTCTTACCGACTAGGAGTACACACGAAAGGTGCCGATATCGATGCATTGTGCGTTGCACCAAGACATGTGGATCGAAATGACTTTTTTACCTCCTTTTATGACAAATTGAAACTACAGGAAGAAGTAAAAGACTTAAGAGCTGTTGAAGAGGCCTTTGTGCCGGTTATCAAACTGTGTTTTGATGGAATAGAGATTGATATTTTGTTCGCAAGATTAGCATTGCAGACTATTCCGGAAGACTTGGACCTACGAGATGATAGTCTGCTTAAAAATTTAGATATTAGGTGCATAAGAAGCCTTAATGGTTGCCGGGTAACTGATGAAATTTTACATCTAGTACCAAACATTGACAGCTTCAGGTTAACACTGAGAGCCATCAAATTATGGGCCAAATGCCACAATATCTATTCCAATATATTGGGTTTTCTTGGAGGTGTTTCCTGGGCTATGCTAGTAGCAAGAACTTGCCAGCTTTATCCAAATGCAATAGCTTCCACTCTAGTACGTAAATTTTTCTTGGTGTTTTCTGAGTGGGAATGGCCAAATCCAGTGTTGTTAAAAGAACCAGAAGAACGAAATCTTAACTTGCCTGTGTGGGACCCAAGAGTGAATCCCAGTGACAGGTACCATCTTATGCCCATAATTACACCAGCATACCCACAACAGAACTCCACATACAATGTGTCTGTTTCAACTCGGATGGTCATGATTGAGGAGTTTAAGCAAGGGCTCGCTATCACACATGAAATTTTGCTGAATAAAGCAGAATGGTCCAAACTTTTTGAAGCTCCAAGCTTTTTTCAAAAATACAAGCAT
This sequence comes from Ondatra zibethicus, assembly GCA_004026605.1. NCBI lineage: Eukaryota > Metazoa > Chordata > Mammalia > Rodentia > Cricetidae > Ondatra > Ondatra zibethicus. Next base: position 32,768 of record PVIU01011354.1, on the reverse strand, counting down.
TATATTGTACTTCTGGCAAGTGCACCAACAGAAAAACAACATTTAGAGTGGGTGGGCTTGGTGGAATCAAAGATCCGAATCCTGGTAGGGAGTCTGGAAAAGAATGAATTCATTACTCTGGCACATGTGAATCCCCAGTCATTCCCAGCACCAAAAGAAAATGTTGACAAGGAAGAATTTCGTACCATGTGGGTGATTGGGTTAGTGTTGAAGAAGCCAGAAAATTCTGAAATTCTCAGTATTGATCTCACCTATGATATTCAGTCTTTCACAGATACAGTTTACAGACAAGCAATAAATAGCAAGATGTTTGAGATGGATATGAAAATTGCTGCAATGCATTTAAGAAGAAAGGAACTTCATCAACTACTGCCAAATCATGTTATTCAGAAAAAGGAAACACATTTAACAGAAAGTGTAAGAGTGGCAGCTGGGAGTGACAGCAGCCTTCTCTTGTCTGTGGACAGTGAAAACGGCTTATCTGCACCTTTACCTACTGGGACTGTGAAGACAGGCCAACTGACTGGAAACCCTCAGGGCAGACACAGTCCTGTTTTGGCTGTTATGACAGCGTCAGTGACCAACATACAGTTTCCTGAAGTTTCCTTGCAGCATGTGAGTCCCATTGAAAGCTCGGGAATTGCCCTGGGTGAAAGCATTCCTCCAATTCCCTCACCGCCTACCATTTCTCCACCACCTAAGCCTACAATGACCAGAGTGGTTTCTTCTACACATCTGGTAAACCATCCGTCTAGACCTTCAGGAAATACAGCAACGAACATACCCAATCCTATACTGGGAATCTAGAAGACATTCTCACCCGATAAGGAACAAGAAACCCAACAGAAGGGAAGAAACCAGATAGACAAGTGCAGCTCAGACACTATTCAGACAGCAGCTTCTCTGTTGGCTTCTCAGGAACCACCTGGGAACAGATAAGCCCAATATCCCTGTTTTTCCTAGAGATCCTATTCCTTTTATTGAGAGTTCAATAAAACAGATCAAATGGATAGAAACTGCTTCAAAGGCCCTTACAGATTCTTTGCAAAATTCATCTTTGCAAAGATTCTTGCAAATTCATCTTGTTGCTTTCAGATGTTAAAGGAGAATGAGGGAACCAGTCTAGATGTGACTCAAAATAGATTCATACTCGATTGGTAACTTTTTTTTCCTGGCCTCATCTTGAATTAATTCCAGATTAGCATTCAAAACCAGAAGTACTTTTACTCGTGCCTCAGATTGTCAACATGTCACTAGCAGTTCTTATTTCAAAGGACTGCTATTCAGAAAGAGGAAAATCCCTTCCAGCTGTATTCATTTCTATCCATGACTGACATTAGTATTGGATTTAGGTTTGATCCAACATAAACTAACAGAACCCCTCATTTTAGTGGTGCACTTTATGGGATTCTTAATTTTTCCATTAGGAGTAGAACTAATTTTTGACTTTCCATTTTGATGAATTTTCATGTTTTTTTTCCTCCCTGAAAAGGTTTCTCTACTAATCTTAAAATTGCATGTTGTTTTTGTAGTAATATATCTCAGTTCTCAGGAGGTGGCTGTACCTTTAAAATCGAATGTCAACTCCTTGGGCATTTATTTGACAACAAAACCATAATTACTAAGTATTTGGTTTCTGTGAGACATGATCAAGAAATGGTATATGAGTTTTATCTAGAATTTTTGGGAGAATGTGTAATCAAGGATGAGGTATTTCCTCAGTTCCACATTCTTTTGTCCTTAATCATTTGTCCTCAAACAAAAAACCTTTTGCCTTCATCCTCTTATGTTTGCATCAAGCATGCATGCATGTTGTATCTTAAAAATCCAGAATATTAATAACCAAACCATGATGTAACTCCAAAAGTTCCGTGGCCATATGACGCAAAATACCAGATTCTGAATCTCAGGAAAACTTGGGTCAGTGTTCTGTCTGAAACATACTGCTGATCTCTGTTTCTTGATCACCAGAGATGTGAGCTTTTCTGCATCACAGAATATCTGCATTGGAAGAAAACTGGTTTCCAATTTTAAATATGTAGGCAAAAAGGCATTTTTACTCCAAGAACCTTAAGCTATGTTTTATTTTTTAATGCAGTACCAGAATTTATCAGATTGTGTGTGTAGAGTCATACAGAATAATTTCCACAAAGCACTCGACACCTAGTCAGCTTTCTACTCTTTCCAAATATTAGGAATACACAAAGTTAAAAGGCTGCTTCTCAATAAAGCAACAGAATCCCCATATGTAGGAACCATGAGGACCAATGGCTATTGTTGAGTGATAGCTTAATCTTCTTAATCTAGACACAGCAAACAGATTCTCCAGGCAGCCGGATTTGTCCCTTCCCATCGCTCTAAGACTTCGTTCTTTTCTGTTCTGCCCATTTTCTCCCATGCCAAACCAAAATTGTTTACCCTACCTTTGTCTTCCTAGATTAATTTTCAGTGTTGGAATATAGTCTTTTTCCTTGTAAGCTGTGCAGTGATCGACCTTCTGACTCGACTACCGAGTCTCTGTCACACCTTCGCCCTGTGCGAGCTCACCTTGCCCTCCCCTTAGTGCAATAGGGCAGGCGAAAAGCACATGGCTTCTGCATTTCAAATAGCCGTGCCATGGTGTCTGCTTGAGATTGCCAGACACAAATTTAGTCTCATTTTGTTTACACATTGGAAAGATTTGTTTATTAAATGTTTCGTGTAACTATATCTCTTTTTTAAAACCAAGCTGGTAACTTGGGACTTTCAAAGTCTAGTTTTTATTACGTGAACACCAGACTATTTTTTCATGTGATGTGCGTAGTGTCTCCTGCCCGGAGTTTGCTGTTATGTGGGATCTGTACTTCTTGTATTTTCGAGCACGATTTTGAAAGCAGATAATGTATTTCTCCATTACAAACACAATAAAAATAAATGCCAAACAACCTGGAACTATAGCACTGGCCAAATGTTTAAGTCTGATGTAAGAATTCAGAAGTTCTCCTTTATTTTTATTTTTACCTTTTTATAGGTCTGGGGATGGAACCCAAGGCCATGTATGCACAAGGCTAGTGCTCTACCATTGAGCTGCATCTCCGGGCCCAGAACGTCTTCACTGTTCTGAAGGAGGTGGTGGGGCTGGTGACTTTTCCAACTTTATGAAGTGGAGAGCTCAGGATGTAGTCCCTGTGGAGGACATGCAAAGGGTTCAAATGTCAGCTCAGGAAAAACTTTCAAAGGGAAGACAGAAAGTGAGGCATGGTGGCAGTGCCTGTAAGTACAGTGCCATGGCTATAGTACAGCCCTTGGGGTGATGAGGAAGATGATGACTGGAGCTTGGGAGTTGGTGACCCGTCTGTTTATTGAGACCTGAAGGAGTATGATGAGGGGTTGGGGTGGGGGATAGACCGCATAAGTGGGTATCGTCATGGAGGAGGAGCCACAGCTGTATAAGTGGAGATTGTCAGTGTGGAGGAGAGGAGTATCTAGGAGGAGAGGAGTATCTAGGAGGAGAGGAGTATCTAGAAGGAGAGGAGTATCTAGGAGGAGGAGCTGCAGCCAAATGGAGATTATCAGTATTGGAGCGGGGAACCGCTGCTGAGGTTGAAGAACCGTACTCAGAATGTGAGAACATGAAAATTCAAACATGACATGCAAGTGAGAAGAAACTGGCATGGTGACAGGGACAGGAGGACCCCAAAATTATGTTGGAAGAGACCATGATAGGAAAGTGGAGTGCTTTATGACATGCTTTCCCCAGATTTCTTAGCTACGAAGGAAAATAGCGAACAAAACTTAATAGATTTCAAAGTATGCCATTATTGCATAACATTTAAAATCAGTGTTTAATTAACACCAAGCCTGTGGGCAGCCTAGTGTCATGGCTGCTGAACTTTTCCTCGGAAGGGCTGGCCAGTGAATAGTTCCAGCTTTGGGAAGCCGTATGGTCTCTGTCACAACCACTTAACTCTGCCCTGTAGAGCGAAGAGACCGCTAATACAGCAGCAGATGGCTTGGGCTGGATTTATCACTATCCCTATCCCCAGCAAGTTCGTCATGATAATCCGATGGACATTTATCATAGACCCCTCTTATTCAACAACTGGCCAATACACACCATTCTTGGGTAACTATGGGGCATGTGTAAAAGTCCGTGATAAGTCAGAAAGTAAGAGTTAACCTACTTCTAAGTATTAACATATGACTGTGGTATTATAAGTTAGAAATCAGTAATTAGCCAGGGCTGGCAAGATGGCTCAGAAGGTAAAGGCACTTGCTGTCAAAGCCTGATGATTCTTGTTTGATCCCTGGAATCCACTGTGGATGCAGAGAACAAACTCCCTCTATATCTGTGTTCTAACTGATACAAGTGTACCCACATTCACACCTTTCTCTCCACCCACCCCAGACACACACAGATAAGAAAAAAGTTAAAGCCAGGTGTGGCGTATGCCTCTGATCCCTGCACTCAAGGTGGAGATAGAAGGATCCAGAGTTTGAGGCCAGCCTAGGCTACAAACTGAGCTCTTCTCAATAAACAGCTGCAATAGACAATAGCATTTTTTTTTTTTACTCTCAGAGATCTCCGCATCACAATGTGGGTGCCTGTATGCTTCATCTTGGTGATTGATCCACTCCTCTGAGGACTCTACACACCCTCTTGTTATCAGCAGTTCAGCAGTGCGCTATGTAAACAACAACAACAACAAAAAAAAAACAAAAAACAAAACAAACAAACAAAAAAAAACGGTACTTTCCCTTAAATGGCATAGTGTCAGAAAAGTACAAGACTCTTGTCTGATAGTAACCAAGAGACAAGTGCACTCTTGGTAGGTGATAGCCAAGTTAGAAACAGTGCACAGAACTGTCAGTGGGGAAGGACTAGGGAGTCCACCTTCTCAAAGTAAGAGCCTAAATATATGACATCAAACAAGTCATGTCTTCATGCACCCCTATGAAGATGAAGATGGATGGTCATGCTGAGGAAGAAAGCAAATCCTCCCAAAATATGTAAAGTGTGGTGTGATTTATGTAAGGTTTAAATACGGTGTAAAGCAGAAGAACTCAGAGTTATACTGTGTAACACGACTGGTGCCTTGGTTCTTCCCCAGCACTCAGGAGGCTGAAGCAAAAGATCCCAAAAGATTCCAAGCTCAAAGCCAGCCTGGGCTATTTTAGCAAGCTCAGGGCAGCTTGGACACCTTAGCCAGACCCTGTCTCAAAACAGACCAAAGAGCAAGAGCCATTGTAGTTATTTCTTTCTGTTTGCTGTGATAAAATGCCATACAAAGCAATCCAAGAGGGAAAAGAGATATTTTGGCTTCCAGTTCAAAAGGAAGGCATGGCGGTGGTGGCGCACGCCTTTAATCCCAGCACTAGGGAGGCAGAGACAGGCGGATCTCTGTGAGTTCAAGACCAGCCTGGTCTACAAGAGCTAGTTCCAGGACAGGCTCCAAAACTACAGAGAAACCCTGTCTTGAAAAACAAAACAAAACAAAACAAAAATGGAGGCAGGAGCAGGAGGCAGGCAAGCACACTTCATCAGCAGAAAATAGAGACCTGTGAATGTAAACTGCTATTTGGCTCCCTTTCTCCATGTCTACAGTCCAAGATCTCAGCCAGGGAATGGTGCTGCCCACAGTGGGCTTCCCACCTCGCTTAACACAAGATAGTCCCCCATCACGTCCAGGGGCCCATCTCCCAGGTGATTCTGGATTCTGTTAAGTCGACAGTGACCATCACAGGGATTAGTGCAATTAAAAATGTCAGTAAGACTTGAGCTATTTGCCTTTTGTGAGGGGCCATGTTTATGTTGGGTGGTAGGTGCAACAGTGTTTTTTCAATCTCAGGAAGTTGCGAACATCCCCTTGTGTGTGGAATGTTTTGTGGTTAGAAATGCAGTACTTGAAGATGCTGCTTTGCAGGCCCTTTGGAGATGAGCTAAGAGGAGTGACTGGCCAGGGAATCAATTACCAGAGTTGGTACAGGTCTGGATCTCTTTACATACTGGGTGTTACATCCAGGACTGCTAGGGTGGATCCCCTGGCCCCTAGAGCTCTGGGCTGTTCCAGCTGTGGACCCACTTCCCTGGTTCATGCCTTTCCTCTTCAGGTTGCTGAGGGCAGGGTGATTTGGGGAAAGGTCAGAGATCTCCATGTATCAGCTACTTTCATGCTGATGTGATCAGAGGCAAGCGGTAGCTTCAGGGGCTGGAGAGGTGGTTCTTGGTTAAGAATGCCCCCTGCTCTTCTGGAAGGCCTGAGTTGTATTCCCAGCACCCACACCAGCTGAATCACAACTGGCTGTAACTCTAGATCCAGGGGATCCCATGCCTCCTTCTGACCTCCTGGGGTACCTACACAGGTGTTCACAGGTAGACACATACATACATAACAACAAAAAACAGCTTTTAAACATATTTTTAAAAACAAGTAACTTGGAGGATTTCCTCTTGCTTAGAGTTCAGGGGATACAAGTCTGTCATAGCTGGTAGTGCATGGGGGCAGAGTGACTCATGGCTTGTATGGCAAGTGCCTTTACCCACTTAAAAGTCTCACTACCCCACTTTATCCACTTTTATCCAGGATCCCCCAAGTGGGCAAAAGTGCCACCCATAGTGGGCAGGTCTTGCCACCTCAGTGAATGCAGTCAAGAGCCTGCCCCGTACCCAGCACCTTAGCTCTGGTCAGAGGGGATTCTGGATTGTATCAAGCTGACAAAACTAACAGCCAGAGCAATTTAAGGAAGAGTTTATTTGGGCTCTCAAGTTACAGGGATGGTCGGGTGGTTATGGCAATGGGAGAAGACCTAACTGAGGCAGCTGCTCACCTTGTATTCGGTTAGGAAGCAAAGAGAGATGGATGTCGGCGCTCGGCTTGCTCTCTTCTTTTTGCCTAGCCCTGGAGTAGTGTTGCCCTTATCCGAGGTAGGCCTTCCTCCCTTAGCTAAACATCTCAGGGATCTCCCTCACAGACTTAGAAGTGTGTCTCTTAGGTGTCTCCAAATCCAGCTGTAATGAAGCTTAACCATCACTGTCTCCTCTTGGGTGTCCTCCTCCCACAGAGCATATCCCAGCAAGAGCATCCCTCATTCTTCATCAATTGGAACTTACACATGGCCAGCCTGTCTGCAGTAGGCACGGGAAAATGGTGTCCCCAGGAGTGCAGGGGTTGTAGTGTAAGGAATGAGTGCTGAAAGGCATGACACTGTCTCCGTGTCACAACACACAAAAAGTTTGAAGTCCAAGAGCACTTTTAAATATAGCTTTCCCAAGGGCCCAGCATCTTCAGGCCTGTAGGGCCACCGTATTAATTTCCCTGCATTCTCAGAGTATTCGGCTTGCTTTCTGTTTTTAAGAGGCTCATCTATGGGCTGGGGATGGGCTCAGTGTGACGTGCTTGCTGTGCAGACCCCTAGCACCCATGTAGAAGCTATGTGTTGGCAACACGTGTCAGAACCCCAGCATTCAGGAGGGTCCTGGGGCTCACTGGCTAGCAGTCTAATTGAGTGGGTGAGCTCCGGGTTTAGCAAGAAACCATGTTTCAGAACATAAAAAGAGCAGCTGTGGAGGACACTGATATTTGACCTCTGTTCTTCACTTGCACACGTGAGTATATACACACCGGCTCATGTGTTTGCTTATGGTAATTATCATTTGGGTAATTTCTCCTTGAGTGAATCTAGTGTTAACTGACTAGCATTTATTATTCTGTGTGTGACGTGGCACAAGTGGAGGTCAGGACAGCTCTAGCCGGTTCTCTTCTTCCACTCTGTGGGTTCAGGAGACTGAACTCAGGTCAGCAGGCTTGGCAGCAGGTCTCTTACCTGCTAACCCATCCCACCAGTCCATCAGATGTATTTATAATGGAAGAAATCTCTTTTGCCATACGAGTGACCACAATCATGAATCATCTTCTCAGGTCTCTCTTATACTCAAGGGTGGAGTCATTGGGTGACCACAATCCAACCCAGGACCCCAGTAATCCAGACCTGTGTTCCACATGCAAGATGCACCCACCCTACCTCAAGGTCATCCAGTACCATCAGTTTAAGCCCTAAATCTCACCATATTAATCAGTTAAATGAGGTGTGGCTGAGGGCTCTGGGTAAAAATCCATAAAGCGCAGTTCTTTGTGTTTTGAGACAGGGTCTCTGTAGCTCTGGATGCCCTGGAACTCACTATGTTGTCCAGGCTGGCCTCCAACTCAGAGATCCTCCTGACTCTACCTCCTGAGTGCTGGGATTAAAGGTGTGTGCCCACACGTTCGGCCCTTGAAGTGAAATTCTTCGGGAGCGCAGCAAATTCTCCAGCCCCTTTGGCACAGTTTTTTACCCCTCTGTGGACCTTCAAAATTCAAACTGCCTGCCCACCACCCCCAGCCTGCAGTGGCAAAAGACAGGCACAAGTGACTGTCAGCAAGGGGCAGGTGGGAGGTGGAACAGGGTCACGGGTCCCAAGTGATTTTCAAATCCAGCCAGACAGTCTCCAGTCGTGGTTATTGTGTGAAGTTTCTAGGACTGGAGTAACCTCTTGACCTTGCCCCCTCATGCCAGCCACCCGCTGGGTCCTCCGTTCTATTTCAGGACACTCATCCTTTTTGGTGACAAATAGCGTGTTTGTCAACCAGGATCCTGTCAGGTTCTGTTTATTGCGTACCCTCTGACCTGTTCAGTCTTGGCCATCTCCACTGAGTTTTCTCAAGAGCCATGGGATTTCCTGGGAATTCACTGCACGGCACAAACGCCACGCCCACACACATTTCTGAGCTCATTCCTCTACAATCAAACAGTGTTCTTTTTTTTTTTTTTTTCTCGAGACAGGGTTTCTCTGTGGCTTTGGAGCCTGTCCTGGAACTAGCTCTGTAGACCAGGCTGTCCTCGAACTCACAGAGCTCCGCCTGTCTCTGCCTCCCGAGTGCTGGGATTAAAGGCGTGCGCCACCACTGCCCGGCTCAAACAGTGTTCTTAAGTTTCCTTGAGGTCCTCTGGTCTGAGAAAATCCTTGGGAACCCCTCCATCCCTTGAAAGTCTCCTGTGAGGTTGAGTACTCTGAAGCGCTTTATTCTTTAAGATTTATTTATTCTTATTTTATATCTATAGATGTTTTGCCTACATGTATATGCACTGGTGCCCACTGAGACCAGAGGGGGTGTCAGATCCCCTAGAGCTGGAAGTACAGGCAGTTGGAGTCATCTGATGTTGGGTGCTGAGCACTGAGCTCAGGTCCTCTGCAAGAGCAGCCAGTGCTCTTAACTGCTGAGCTGTCTCCAGCCCTGGCTGAGAACTGTGAAATGTTTATTTACTCGTTTTTTTCTGTGTTGGATGGAGGTAGAACGTAGGGCCTTGTGCCTGCTCCAGCCCTGAGATGCACCCCTAGCAATGCCTTTGGCCTTTTCATGTTTCTCCAGTTTCATTACAGGCATGTCCACACCCTCACTGGACTTCTCCTCTGTGCCATATTTGGGACAGTGTTTTTCTGATTTTGTTGTGTCGTCTTCCTCCTCCTCCTCCTCCCCCCTTTTTTGTTGTTTTTGAGACAGGGTTTCTCTGTAGCTTTAGAGCCTGCCCTGGAACTAGCTCTGTAGACCAGGCTGGCCTCGAACTCACAGAGATCTGACTGCCTCTGCCTCCTAAGCACTGGGATTGAAGACGTGTGTCACCACCACCTGGTAGTTTCCTCTTTTCTTTTTCCTCACTGTAAGCAGCAGGCGGAAACCTGGTAGCACCTTTCACACTGTGCCTAGAAAGATCCTCAGCTGTGCCCTTGGGTCACCACTAACGAATCCACTTTCCACCCACCGGCTCCCTTCCCTCTCTTCTTCCCCTTTCCCTTCCTCTTCTTCTGCCTCCTCCCCTCCCCTCCCCTCTCCTCCTTTTCCCCCTTCTCATTCTTCCCTTTCCTTTTCTTAGTCCCTCTCCTTCCTGTTTTCCCTTCCTCTCTTCCCCTGCCTCTTCCCCTTCCCCCTTTTCCCTCCCTTTCTCATTTCCTCTTTCCCTATCTCCCTTTCTCTTACTTTTTCTGTCTGCCTTTGGCTGCTGGGGATTAAACCTAGAGCCTCACATACTCTCTCTGCCCCAAACTGCACTCCAGCCCTCAGGACTCAGTTCAGTGAGCCCCCAGCTGGGCCTGTGAAGGACTTCCTTCCTCCAGTTTCCATCCCACCCCACACCCTGCACCCCCAGCCTTTACTGGCAGCATTGTTGGTCTCCATTTCTGAGGTCTGCTTGCTTTTCCCATTCTCAGAGCCACCAGCAAGATCTTCACTGTCCCATCTCCACTGACTGCCTGTCGGACAGGGCAGGCCTTTCCTTTCCCTCTCCTCAAGCTTCTAGCCTCCAACCGACTTCCAGCACCCTCCTGCATGCGGGGTACTTGTTACAGCTGCAAGTGGTTTCTGCATACTAACATGTCTGTAATCGTTCTTGATGGTGAAAACACCAGCTTGAGACTACACGTTCTTCCCTTGGTGGAGTCGGGGCACAGGGTCACTCCTGCTCCACCCAAGTCACACAGGGCAGCAGTACAGGTGTTGGTGGGGGACTTAACTTTCCTGCTGTTTGGAGGCCTCTGTCCATCTCTAGTCATGGACTTTCTACATCCTCTCTCTCCACCCTTCCCTCCACCTTCCTTATGGAACTCCCTGACTTCTCCCCTGTGACCTGCTGAAGAAACCCCTCAGATAAAAAGGAACACGTGTGACAAGGACCAGACTCTAGTCCACATTTTAAGATCCACAGATAAGTGACCTTGATTTATTAGCAAAGCCTCCTCCTGTGCTCCACGACCTGGGAGTGACCTCAGCAGGGACACGGACCCTCTGAGGATGCTGCTGAGTGAGAATCCCGCCCTCCCCCCCACCTCACATGCCACCTGTGGCTCTTTTTGTTGTTGTTATTGTTCAGAACCAACTGGGGCAGCATAGTGAGTTCTAAACCAGTCTGTGTTACAGAGCAAGGGAGTGAGACTAGAAGGAAAACTACTAAAATCTAAACATGGATTCACACATGAGTTTTACTCTGTGTTAGATAGTTTTGAGCTTACACAAACTGGTGTATAATAGTCAAATAGATTTGGAGTCCAAAATCTGTATGCGTGTGTGTGTGTGTGTGTGTGTGTGTGTGTGTGTGTGAGAGAGAGAGAGAGAGAGAGAGAGAGAGAGAGAGAGAGAGAGAGTGTGTGTGTGTGTGTGTGTGTGAGAGAGAGAGAGAGAGAGAGAGAGAGAGAGAGTGTGTGTGTGTGTGTGTGTGTGTGTGTGTGTGTGTGTGTGTGAGTGTGTGTGTGTGAGATCTGGGATGAATCTCCCAGGGCTTGCAGTTGCTCTGCCACTGAACACATGCCAGCCTTGAACTCAGTGGGTGCTCAACGAGTGAGCCACGCCCACATCATCCCTCCCTGGGAGATTCTAGGCAGGAGCTCCACCCAATGCAGAGCCTCAGTGCCATCCTCCATGAAGTGCCGACTTTCTGTGTTCCCCAGATCGCTTGAGCTTTCCCCCGGTCTGTAGGCACAGGTTCTGGGAATGAGCAATTGGACCCTCTGCTTGTCTTCCTCTGTCTCACGTGACCGCTGTGTCGCAGATCTGGTTTAGGATGGACACCAGGCGAGCTGTTGCGTCACAGCCGCTGCCTAGCTCAAGGTGAACATAGGGTGCTTCCTAGTTTCAGAGGCGGGAGAGTGTACCTGGGAACCAAAGTAGACCCTGCCAGCGCAAACACTTACGGTGTCTCTCAGTATGTTGACAAGCACCTCCTCTTAAAGCCTGTCACCTCCAGTCAGATGTGCAGCGTTAAAGGAGTGCTTTCTCACTGCTGCTTAAGACCACGGAGAAACAGAATCCCGGCTCCCTACCAACCTTCCCTTCTTCTCATCTGCCCTCCCCTGCTGCCATGACATTCAGCTGTGAGCTAGGTGTATATGTGCACATGCCGTGTGTGTGTGTGTTTGGGTGTGCATGTGAAGGTCAGAGGACAGCCTCAAGTGTTGTTCCTCAGGGCACAGGTGCCCCACCTTTTTTGTTGGTTTGTCCTGAGACAGGGTCTCTCGCTGGTCTGTACCTTACCAGCTGGCAGTGAGCCCAGAGGCTCTGCCTGTATCCGCCTTCCCAGAGTTGGGATTGCAAGCACTCACCTCCTTGGCTAGCACTTCGTATTTGAGTTCTGGAAATTAAACTCAGCTCCTGTTTTTTCAAGGAAAGCCCTTTGCCACCTGAGCTGTTTCCTCAGCCCCCAATGCACCTTCTAAAACTAGTGTAGTCCTGCCCCCTCTTGAGTTTTAAAGCTTCAGACATTCTCTAGTGATATGAGCCATTTGCACCTCCCCATCCAGTTACTCCTTCCTGCTCAATGTCTCATGGCTTGAATTCAATTGAAAGTCAAGGTTTTAGGGGTGGGGCATGTCTTTCAGTTGGTAGAGTAGTTTGCTCAACATGGAGAAAGCCCTGAGTTGGTTTCCCCAGCACCACATCAATTGGGTGTGGTGGCAAAAGCCTGTGAACCCAGCACTTGGAAGGGAGAGGCAAGAGGATCAGGGTTCAAAGCCAGCCCCATACACAGTAAGGTCAAGGCCATCATACTCTCAAAGAGGGGGCAGGGCTGAGGCAGGTCTTGAGTTTAGGTCAGCCTGGGCTGCATAGTGAGACCCTACCTCAAAATAATAAGCATGTCAGGGTTTTGTTTGTATTTAATTCTTTATATACTGAAGATTGGAATATGCCAAGTGTGGTGGTCTGAATGAAAATGGCCCCCATAGTTCATCTACTTAAATGTTTCGTTCCCAATTGGTGGACTGTTGAGGAAGAATTAGGAAATGTAGCCTTTTTGAAGGAGATGTGCCACTGGGGTGGGCTTTGAGTTTCAAAAGCCCACGCCAGGTGTCTTTTCTCTCTGCCTCCTGCCTGCACATCAGGATGTAAGCTCTTAGCTACTGCTCCAGCACCATGCACCCTCTGAAAGCGTAAGCCAGCCCCTAGCTAAATGCTTCCTTGGTCATGGTGTCTCTTCACACCATGAAGAGTAACAGTAACATAAAACAGTAACTAAGACACCAAGGTTGGTGTTTTTCTGTTGTCTGAACTCTAGTTTTCTTTGTAATTGATGATAATCATTTTGGCCTCTCTGCTTTTTCTTGGCACTTGGCACCAAGGAGAGCCTAATTAATTAATTAATTAATTGAAACAGGGTCTTACTCTGTAACCAAGGCTAGCCTCAAACTCATGATATTCCTCCTGCTTCAGACTTCCAAGTGCTGGGATTACATGCATGAGTTGCACCATGCCTGGCAAATTGCTTGTCAGTAAATCAGTGTGTTCTCTCTCTCTCTCTCTGTCCTTCCTCTCTTTCTCCAAGTTGTTCAGATACATCATCTTCTTTGTTTTAGATTTAATGTGAATGTGTGTTGTGTGTGTGTGTGTGTGTGTGTGTGTGTTGTACCATGGATTTGCAGGTGCTCAAGGAGGCCAGAGATGTCGAAAGGAGTGAGAGTTTTACATGACTGTAAGCCACCTGATGTGGAACTGAACTCAAGAACAAGCGCTTTTAACCACGGGGCCATCTCTGCAACTCCTGACATGGGGTGTGTGTGTAGGGGGGGGGTTTCTGGCTGTTCTGGAACTATACATAGAACAGATTGGTCTTGAACTCACAGAGACCTTCCTGTGTGTGCCTCCAGAGTGCTGGCCCCTCTGTAGCTCCTACACTGAGATTTCATCAGTTGCAGCTTCTTGCAGCCTGTGTTCCTTGTTTCTGTCATTCTGGGTCTGCCTTAGCAAAATGATACCTGCCGTGTTTTAAAGCTTTTATAATGTGATATCTCCCCAGTTCACAAGGTATCTTTTACACCCTTAAAGTCACCTGTATTTAGTATCTAATTAAAAGGCATTTCAGCACCTTCATAGACTTCAGCAGTCATCACCACAATCAGTAGCTGTTACTCGTCTGGTGGTAGAGCCCTTTTCTACCTGGAGAGAAGCTGAGTAGATGAGGAGAAGCTCTTAGAGTGTCGGCTGTGCCAGGCCTTGGAGACCCCGGGGTCCGACTCACGGATGCAAGCCTTGAGAACTAGGCCTATTGCTCTAGCTCCAGAACAGGGGTTCTCAAATTTCCTAATGCTCCGACCCTTTAACGCAGTTCCTATGTTGTGGTGACCCCCAAACCATAGAATTACTTCGTTGTTACTCATACCTGTAATTTTGCTACTGTTATGAGTAATAATGTAAATATTTTTCAGAGATAGAGGTTTGTCAGGGATTGTGACCCACAGGTTGAGAATCACTGCTCATCAGGGGCCCAGACACTTCCTGAACTTCCAGCAGTGGCAACAAGCAGCAGAGGGCAACATCTGAATGGGCCTTGGGTGCTGGGTCCTCAGTCCTCGACAAGGCTGATGGTACAACTTTAAAGCCTAGAGTGTCAGACACCCTTGGGTCTTTGTCTTGGTGGCTTCCAGGAACTCTACATTTACCAAGGCCTGGTATTTCTCACCTACCACCATGCCTGCCTTTTTTTTGTACGTTGATTATGGACATGGAGCTCTGGGATCAAACCCAGGTCTCCATGCATGTACAGCAGACACTATTGACTGATCTGTCTTCACAGCTCAGAAATTAACTTCTTTCTGGACATTTCATATACATCGCATGACACTTTATGTAATTTTTTTTGCATCTGACTTTTTTCACTCAGTTAACATATATACATATATATATACACACACACATAAATACACACATGCATAAATATGTAGTTACATTTATTTACTTATTTATGTGTGTATATGTGCTACAGAGTACATGTGAAGGTCAGAAGACAACCTGCAGAAATCTTTCTCTTCTTCCACTAGTCTGATCCTAGGGATCAAATTTAGGTTACTAGACTTGTCAGTAAAGATCTCTACCCACTGTGCCAACTCACTGGTATTTTTGAGGCTCATCCATATGCAAAAGACACCATATTTAATTTCTTTTCATTACTAATAGCAGTCTGTCATATGGATGTAGAGTTCTTTCTTTGCTATTCACTAGTTGGTGGCCATTTGGATTATTCCACCTTTTTTTCTTTTCACATGTGTACTTTTGTGGTGTGTGTGCATGTGTGTACGGGTGTCTATGGAAAGATGGTTCAGTTATTCAGAATGCCTGTCACTCTTGCAGGAGACTTGGGTTCAATTTCCAACACCCACAAGTGGCTCTCAACCATCTGTAACTCCAGTTTGAGGGGATCCAATAACTTCTCCAGACCTCCAGGCATACAAGTGGTGCACAGACATTTATGGAGGGGTGCTCAGCCATAAAGAACATTTTCTTCATTTTAGAATAAGAGCTTTGAGCCACTACACCATCTTTCTAGCCCCTCAGTCTACATTTTCTGTACAGTTTTCACCTACGGGTTAATCCAGTCCTCAAACGCTGTTGTGCTGGTTAGTTTGCCAGCTTGGCACAACCTAGAGTCACCAGGGGGAGAAAGTCTCAATGAGAGATTAGGTTGGCTTGTAGGGGGTTGTCTTAATTACCTTAATTGATGTGAAACCCAGCCCACTGTGGGTGGCACCATTCCCTAGGCAGTGAGTCCTGAGCTGTCTGTGTTAAGAGCCGAGGAAACACCTGGCGGTGATGGTGGCTGTACACCCCTTTAATCCCAGCACTTGAGAGACAGAGGCAGATGATCTCTTGAGTTTGAGGACAGCCTGTGTTGCCAGATTTGAGCAAATTGTGTAAAGATGTATTCCTGTTTTACTTTGTCTGCCTAAGGCACCTGATTGATTTAATAAAGAGTTGAATGACCAATAGGTGAGGTTAGGTAGGACTTCCAGGCAAAGAGAGCAAATAGGGAAGGATCTAGGTGCTCCAGGGAGATGCCAGTGAGATACGGAAGGAGTTGACATGCAGAATTGAGGAGAGGTTAAACGCCATGTGGCAGAACATAGATTAATAGAAACAGGTTAATTTAAGGTATAAGAGCTAGTTGGGGAAAAGCCTAAGCTAAAGCCCAAGCTTTTATAGTTAATAATAAATCTCTGTGTCATTATTTGTGGTCCCCAAAAAATCCGACAACAAGCCTAGCAGAGTGAGTTCCAGAACAGCCAGAACTACGTTGTCAGACCATGTTTCAAAAAAACAAATTTAAACTGCATTTATTACCTAGAGAAAGGCTAATCGTGTAATAAGGAGGTTCTTAATCATTATTCCTAAGTAATTCTTTAAAAAAGAAAAACAGAGGTGTTCCTGGTTTTGCTTTGAGACAGTCTCACTCCCGTGCTGACTGAGCTCCGCAAGTAGCTGAGGATGACATTGAACTTCTGGCCCAGCTTCTACCTCCTTAGGGCTGGGACTACAGCTGTAGAGCACTACACCCAGTATATGCTGTGCTGGGGATGGAACCCTGCGCTTCCTGCTTGCTAGGCAAGTTCTCTACCAATGGAGCCACATCCCCTGTTCACTTTTTTTCTTCTTTTTATAAAGATGTGTCTGGCCTTGAACTCACAGAGATCCATCTGCCTTTTCTCCCCTCCCCAAGTTATGGGATTAAAAGTGTATATCGCTACACTTGGTTTTCACTTTTTTTTTTAAAGACAAGAGTCTTGCTGTGTCACCCACGTTGGCCTTGAACTCATAGTCTCTCTGCCTTAGCCTCTTTCAGTCATGCATCACCACTTGTGACTGGAAAGGAGTTTAGTATGCATTTTAAATGATGTTTGCATCCAGAATTGCTTGCTCTAGTGACAGAGCTCCACGATTTTGCTGACTTAGAAAAGGGTATCCCAGTGACAGGGAGACTCCTCACAGATGACTCAGACTCAGGGATCCATAGCAGCTGTGGCTCACTGAAGTGTGTCCCCAGCTGGCACAAAGCCATCCTTTAAAATAGACTGTTCCCCTCCATGTTAGAAAAACCCCAGCACCGGAATGCTGCGCTGTGCACCCACCAGCATGGTAGCCTCATCTGAGTTCAGGGCATTGGGCAGGGAATACTGACGGACTTCCTGGTTGTGCTGTTTCTAACCATGGAGCCAGGGAAGGATGGGCAAACAGGACCAGGGGAGAGACCACAGAATGACGTGATGAGGGAAGCAAGTGACATTCAGGAAGAGCTGTGTTGTGCTTTCCAGGGCCCTCTGAAGCCAGAGCTGACCCATGATGGCCGCTCTGATGGCAGTGACCAGCACTTGTTAGTGCTGACCCACCCTTGCTCCCCACATCTCTACTGAGAGAGATACATTAGCCAGCATCTTCTGTGGAAGGGAAGGAAGCCAGGCATCCATGGGATGGATGATCCAGAGGACACCAGGAGTAGCGCTCCTGGGGTCTTTCCTTGGGGGTACCCTGGTGCCACATCGCTGTCCCAGCTATACTTGGCACACTTCTGTTTCATCCGGAGTTCCGGTGTCAAAGGCACTATTTCCTCCCACTCCCGGCTGCTTGCTCAGGTGTTTCCTCTGGGAGACCTGCAGAGCTATGTGGGTAGATGTCCCCTGGACACTTTTGCTCATGGACACATGACCTTATGGAACACTGGGTCCTGTTCATCTTGCTCCTGGATCTGGGAAGTCATGGATTAGCAAATGTCAGGTTGGGGGCAAGGAGGGTCTCTAAGCATATCCTTGTGTGGAAAAAAAACAACAAAATAAAACAAGGTTTCTGAGTACCCTGAAGGGGAATATACCAAGAGCCTGAGTAGTTATCAGGTCGAACAGTGGAAGTGTCTTTGTGGAACAGCAGAGGTCTCTGAACTCGAGGGGGAAGGCCCCTTTGTGTGTGAGATAGAATCTCACTGGGGCCCTGTTTGACCTGGAACACTCTCTGTAGACCAGGCTGACCTTGAACCCTTAGGGATCTGCCTTGCCTCTGCTTCCTGAGTGCTGGGATTAAAGACATGTGATACCACACCCATCTGAAAAATATCTTTACATTATTTGAAGTTATTTATTTACTTGTTTGTTTGTGTGTGTGTTTGTGCACGCGCGCGTGTGTGCATTCCCACTCAGGCACCTGTGTGGCAACATGTAGAGGTAAAAGGAGAGCTCGTGAGAGTGTGTTCTTCCTTCCCACCTTGTGGGTCCTGGGGAGCAAACTCAGATTGTTAGGTTTGGTGTGGCAATTGTGTTTACCCGCTAAACCGTCTATCTCCCTGGCCCAGGCTTATACTTTGAACACTTGTTTCCAAAGGTAGCTCTGTTTTCAAGGCTGTGGAAGCTTTAGGAGGCAGGGCTCAGCTGGAGGAAGACCAGTAGGGGCAGGCCTTTGGAGTTAGACCCACCCCCAACTCTGGCCTCTTCTCTCTGCTTTCTGCTCCTCAGCCTCAGTGATTTTCTTCTGCTCCCTGTCCCTACCACCAAGGACGGAGCTGCTTATGTATTGTGCTCCACCCATTGTTGACTTCCCAGCCACAATGTATTGCAGACCTCGGTCAGACGTGGCAGTGACTGATACCCAGGTTTCCCTGAGATCTACTGAGTCAGGGCCTCTGATTGCCGTGAACTCAGCCGCACCAGAGCAGAGGTGTGGTCCTCAGGAGATGAGAGCCTTGGCTAGACATCACTGCGACAGAAGAAGGGAACAGGTGTCTGTATTCCTTCGTCTCCATCCTCTTTGACACATGGCAAGGCCTGGCATGGTTACCTGGAACGAGTAGTTTTCCATTCAGAATTGCCCTCCTGTGAAAGGCTTGAGCCATTTGACTTACCTAGAACGAGGATGTGGAAGATGGTGGCTTCCTCTGAGGCATTCCCTCACATTGGCAAAGTCCCCTGGTTGGCTGTAGGTGGCACCTGGAATGACCTTGTTCTTGGCCAAGACTCCAGCTGTGTATGTCCCTAGGACATATGCCCATTTGGCTGCCAACTCCCAGAACTCCTCCTAGGTCATGTGACACCAGTTCTGAGCCCCTCCCCAGCTTCAGGGTGTGTCCAGCCATGACGCTCAGCAATGCTGTCCATCGCTTCAGGATTGACTTGTGAGATATACTAGCCTACTGGCCGCTGCTGGCCTTCAGCCCAGAGGCCACATGGAGAGGTCACTGGTCAGGGGTGCACTTTAAGTTGATGTGTAAGTGCTGAAGTTCATGGGCCCACCCAGGGGTACGTGACCACAGCTGTTCCTAAGAATTCAGGGACTCACAGGTCCTCAGAACTGGTCTCACTGACCCTATGGTTTGGGCCCTTGCCTTCTGTGCACTTGTCTGGAGGAGGGAAAAATAAAGTTCCATACAGGTGAGGGACCTTTAGAACAGTAAGATTACATGATGCCCATTTGAAGAAAGGTTTTCAAGAGGAAAGAAACATAACCAGGCATGATACACGGGCCTGTGATTCCAATCTTCAGGAGACTGAGGCAGGAAAATTACGAGTTCTGGGCTGGCCTGATCTGTGTATTAAGACCCTGTCTCAGAAAACCAAAAACTAAAAAGAAAAGCATAGGGAATTAATTAAATTTACTGACACCTAGGTGTCTGCCACATTTGTTTAGAATTCTTAAAGATGAAATAAGAAAGCCATGCATAGAGGTATAGGTTTGTAATTCTGGTGCTAGGGAGATCGTATAACTGTCCTCAAAGTAAGATTGGGTGCTGAGAAGATGGTCCCACATGAGGACCTAAATTCAATCCCTGGGATCCCTATTGGGAAAAAAGCCAGTTATGGAGGCATGTACCTGTCATCCCAGTGCTGGGAAGGCAGAACTAGGAGGATCCCATCACTTGCTGGCCAGACTATCTGCTCTATTTGGCAAGTTACAAGTTCCTGAGAAATTCTGTCAAAAAGCAAGCTAGTAAGCAAGCAAACAAACAAAACCTCCTAAAAACAAACAAGGTAGGACCAGTGAGATGACTCAGTGGGTAAAGGTGCTTGCTGCCAAGCCTGATGACCTGGGTTGGATCTCTGGGACCCACATGAAGAAGGAGAGAACTTGCTTCACAAAGCCAAAGTCTTGATCTCCATGTTCGTATGCATGTACACATGTATACACACATACACATCACACCACCAAAATACATAAACAAGTAAATAAATAAAAAATGATACGGACACCCTGTCTTGTCGAAAAGCAAACAAAAGATATGAATAAGGATGCGTCTTATCACATGTTACACACAAGGCTTCCTATTAAATCCAGCATGTCCATTACAGCATTCATTTCCATCCCACCCATGAGCTGTGAGTCCCCTTGGACCTTTCCTGTGTGCACTTTGTCACAAATCAGGAACCATATCTGGTTCACAGGACTTGTAAACTGGTAAGCCTGTGGTATTGAGCAACACGCTGTCTCTCCTGCCAGTTGCTCTTTCCACTATACCCTGGAGTGTCATCTGCAGTGTCTGCACACTGAGTCTGAGCTCCCTTTGGGAGGGCTGGTGCATGTGCTTGTCCCTCATAGCAGATGACAGAGGAGGAGGGAGGCATGAGATTCCTGTTGAAGCTGTGAGCTGCTGGCTTTGCTGGTCTCCATGGTGTAAGCCACTGCGATGGCTGCTGCACGGCCTTACCTGTCCAGGCTCCTGCATGCTTCCTGGTGAACTTGGGCACACATGCAACCACTGCCACCCAGAACAAAAGCCTGGCCCATCATTCCTAGTCCCAGGCTGGAAGCTCATTAAGCCTAGTGGGAACCAAAGAAGGGGACCTGGGAAGCAGGGGGCGGGAAGCAGGGAGGTCGCTGCATTGGCACTGATATTGACAGACAGTTAGACAGGTGGAGGCTAGGAGGGGCACATCTGAGAGGGTAATGCTCTTCTCTCAAAACGACAGGATTTCTGTCAGCTGTTAGTGTCTCTTGTGGGACAGCCTGACATGGAACCTCGGGGCCTTCTGAGAGCCCTGGGAAACTAAAGGGGAGAGGCCACCTTCAGTTCAGCTGCTTTCTGCAACACCAGAACGTCTGGAATGTCCCCAGGGAATTGCATCCTCTGCCATCACCCAGCCCTGGATTTGGGGAACGCTTTGTGGGGAGCATCATTTTGGACCTTATTTTCTTCTTTTAGATCTGGTTCCATGGTTCTTCAGTGAGGACAAACTGAGCATCTGGCATTCTTTACAGATTGGGGGCAGGGTGAGGCAAGGCAAGACAGGGCAGGGGTGGGGCTTCAGCCCCACCTGCTGGGCACCTGTCTTGCTGGGCTGGCCAGCTGGGCTCTGCAGCGAGTGGAGCAGCCTCATAGCCTGGCACTGCGGCTGGCCAGCCTCCATCCTGCAGCCCTGGCCCCCTGCGGGCTGCAGATGCGCAGGCAGCCTTCTGGAAGGAAGGGCAGAGCTCAGAGCTCAATCACCAGCTCCCGGTAAGGTGTGCATCGCAGCCGCAGCCGTTTGGGCCCCCTTCTGGCTTTTGTCTGGTTTTGTTTGTAATGGCTGGAAGAAAGGATGCTACGGATAGGGACAAAGCTGCATAGAATGGACTCAGCAGAGGGCTCAGGGAAGAGAGCTCCAGGATCAGCAGGGAACAGAGAACTGGGTCCCCAGGTTCCATCCATCCTGCTGGGCGCTTTCCCAGCAGTGGTACTTGGAGAACATTTCCTGTATTTGAAAGCATGAGGTTTTTAAAGTGTTTCATGGAGTGTAATGCTATTTCCCAGCAGCGTGTGCATGTGAATGTCTGTATGTGTACAGAGCTGGGAGCACATACACATGTGGATTATGTTTTTGTACCTTCGTCTTGCACATGGGAGTGTGAGGTTCAGGGTTTTTGTGCATGTGTGTTTGTGGCTGCATGAATATGTGTATTTTATGGTGCTCGTGTGTTACATTTGTTTGTGCATGTGTGTTTGTGTGTGCATATATATTTGTGTACATTTTTACATGCACTTATTTGTGTATGTGTATTTATACATTTGTGTGCATATGTATATTTGGATACATGTATATTTGCATTCTCTTGTGTCTAAATGTGTGTTCATATGTATGCACCTACTCTGGCCTGTCAGGTTATGTGGCCTCCGGAAGGTGGCAGCCATGCTGTGACAAAAGCAAACCAGCAGGTGACTGGCAGCTTGACCAATTCTACCTTGTAAAGTGACCGACTGGTTCCATCACTTCTAGCCAGAATATCCTATCCCCAAAGAGTTTACCCTGACCCACATAGGAGCTTGGAAGGACAGGGCAGATGTGTCAGGGACAAGGCTCTGTGGTGGTGACCCGGTGATCTGGGTTGAGCAATGCTGTGTTGGGGGATTTGTTTTGTAGGTTTGGTGATGGGGGCCATAGTACAGGCTAAGGTATGTCATGGTTGCCTCTGAGCCACAAAGTATGGAAAACTGGCCTACCTGCTCTGTGACTGCCTGTTGGGGCAGGCCTTCCTGGGACTTCTGCATCATAAGGCGATGCCTAAACTTTCAAAAGACTTGGGCATTGGCCAGAGACCTTAGACCATCTCCAAACCTTTTGTGACAGCAATGACAGGTGTTCAAGTGACTTGATGAGATTCATAGTCTGGACAGTCTGAGAATGAGTCGTGATGAGATCTCTGATCACTTTGCCTCCACTCTTTCTGTTCCAGGGATAAACGCCCAAGCCCGGAGGCTACAGCGCATTCGTGCCAAGGGAACGCCAGCCCTCACCTCTGAGGCTACTCAAAACTCCCCACGGACCCAACTGCGCCGTACAGTCAGCGAGACCAGCCTAAGTCCAGGACCCACACTACCTGACGCAGCCCAGAATCTGGAGGAGCCCACCCCTGATACCATGCGGTACTCACTGTACCAATGCCCGCACCTGCTGCTGTTACAGGGATACAGTCAGCAGCATGTGAGCCACTCCTAGTTCCCAGTACCACTGCCCTTTAGAGCCCAAGGACTTGCAGGTTAGGCCTCACCCTACCTCCAACAGAGGCAGCTGTGGGATCTCCCTTCAGGCTGAGAGAATGCTGTGGAGATGGGAGGTGGGGTGCAAAGCTGCTTGCTGCCTGTGTCCTCTGTCCAGGCCCCAGCAGGGAACAGCCACACAAGGATGCTCACTGAACTCATCCCTCATTGGGTCTCTGTGCTAGACCACTTTCCAACTTCTGTCTCAGGCCTTTGGGACAGGGATGTGTGGTGTGGTGTGTATGTGTATGTGCACGTGAGTGTGTGTGTGTGTGTGTGAGAGAGAGAGAGAGAGAGGGAGGGAGGGAGGGAGGGAGGTAGAGAGAGATAGAGAAGGAGAGAGAGGGAGGGAGAGAGAGAGAAAAGGAGAAAGGGAAGGAGGGAGGGAGGAAGAGAGGGAGAAAGGGAAGGACGGGGCTGTCATTGGCCAGGTGACAGTGGGAACTGATCGTGACTTGGTAACTGTGCTGTCCTAGCTGCTTGTTCTCATCCTCCCTCCTCTTCCTCCCCCCCCTTTTGAAACAGTGTCTTTCTATGTAGCCCAGGCTGGTATGAAACTCACTGTCACCCAAGCCTTGAATGTGATCCTTCTGCTTCAGCTTCCTTCCCAAATGCAGAGATGATTGGCCTGTGCCAGCAGACCCAGTTCCCAGAGCCATTTCTTACTTCTTTATCTGATTCCCAAGGAGCCAGCATTGGTGACATCCTGTCGTCACTTACCTTTCCTTCAGTTCTCTGTACTTTTCACAGCATTCTGGGTTCCTGGGCTCAGTTTCAAGAGATGCACCATGCTGAGCTGAGAACCGAGGCGCAGGGTCTACTACACTGCTTTCTTTTGGGGTGACTTGGGGAGTTTGGCAGCCCTCAGCTGTGGCTGTCAGCCCTTGTCTCTTGGATGGGTCTCTTTTGTGTAGAGAAGCCATGTCCTCTGGGATAGGCTGGGGTGACCGGGGAAGGGTTGCCAAGGTGACAGGTTACTGGTGACTGGGGTGGGTGGCAGGATATGAGGAGTCCTGGGAACAGAACCTAGGAAGATCCAGCTGCCATAACAGGGACACTGCTGTTCTGGTGCTGGCATGACTAATGTTACATACCTGTCCTAAGTCATCTGTCTGTTCTTTAGGATAGCCTGGTGTATGTGCTCAGCCGGGAGCGGCACACAGTGGGCCAGCGCACACCCTCCAGCAAACCCAGCATCAGCCTGTCTGCCCCAGACATCCTGCCCCTGCACTGCACAATTCGCCGCCACCAGTCTGCAGAAGGTGGACAGGCAGGGGCCAGGCTGGTGCTGGAGCCCATCGCAGGGGCGTCGGTTTCGGTCAACTTCTCCGAAGTGGGAAGGAATCCCGTGGTGCTACAACATGGCGACCTGCTCTCCCTGGGTCTCTACTACCTGCTGCTGTTCAAGGACCCTGGGCAGGCACAGCCGCTGCCTGCCTGTGCCGTTGCCCGCCTTGGGACCGCACCACAGAGCTGTAGGATGTGTGGCGCGGTACTCAGATCCCGTGGGGTCACTTCCTTGCCTCCTGCTGTGGTCCGGCGGCGGTCACTGCTCCTGGAGTTTGAGCCCGACATGGAGGACACACTGCTGCAGAGGATCATGACGCTGATTGAGCCTGGTGGTGACGACTACAAGCTGACACCTGCCTTCCTCCTCTGCCTCTGCATCCAGCACTCTGCCACTCGCTTCCAGCCCGGTACCTTCAGGCATCTCCTGCTCAAGATCTCCAAGATGGTCCGAGACACCGTCTGGGTGCGTGGGGGTGATGACTTGTGTCTTGACTGGTGCTACTAGATGGCAGGGCTCCGCCTGCCAGAGTTGAAGGCCTGCCACTGCTCTGATGTCGCCACAGTGATGTCAGACTGGGGAAAGGGCTGGCCTCTCCATCTACACCTCCAGGCCAGGCATTGTAGGCCTCAGTGTAGCATTTTGCCTTCAGAGTGGGTCTGAGTCTGAGCCCTGCCAGACCACTATCCACAGGCTCAGAGCCCTGTGTTTTCCACCAGGTTAGTTTGGTGGTGAGGCTGCAGGACAGTGGCTCAACCTGGGCCAGCAGACTGTGGGTGGGGCAGGGGGCATGCAGAATTCCTCACTGTAGAGCCAGTCCTGTATATCTCATGGGATACTTAGCAGTGTCCATGGCCTCTCCCGCTACAAATGGTTCCCTCCCTGCCCCCCCCTCCCAGGACTCTTCATCAAAAGCCCAGCAGTGCCACCTGTTGGGCGGGTCAAGTAAAAGCACTGGAACAGGCTGCTTGGTGTGGTCCAAGGTATCAGCAACTTCGCAGGCTCCTGCCCTGAAGGTGACCTGACTCCTAGGGACCAAACATGTCTCTGTTGCTCAGGGTTGTTAGAGGCTTTCACGAATCTTGACTTTGCTCGTCCAGAAGCATCTCTGTAGTCTCAGGATACAGGGCCAGAGAGGTGTGGATCCAGGGGTCAGTCTAGTTAAAACAGCTACAGCCTCAGTGAGAGTTCTGACTCTAAGTAAATAAGTAAATAAGATAGAGCGTGATGGAGGAACACACGCACACACACGAGAATACACTGTAGCATAACAGGAAGCATGACTAGACAGTTCTTTTTGTTTATAGAGTGTTTGTCCCATCGCTCCTAGTATTTAAATGACTGGTTGTTGGGTTACATGCAGGAATGGGGGTGGGGGGCAGAATCGATGGAAAAGGCTTGTGGAGTAGGAAAAGCTCAGCTAAGAGGGAATAGCAGAGTCCCGGTGTCTCCAGCCACCTGCCATGTTTTTCATGGAGACAGAGCAATGTGTATTGAGGAGTGGCTTCTCTTTCCCTGTGTGTGTGTGTGTGTGTGGGTGCCTGTTCCATGGTGCAGGTATGAAGGTCAGAGGATCAGAGGACAACCCATGAAATCAGTTCTCCCTTTCTATCTTTTCAATAGAATTTGTTGAGGAGAATTAAAAGTATGAAACCACTAGGTAGGGGTTAATATTTGTTATGAGACTAATTCCTCTCATCAAAGATGGAAAGTATAGGGCTTTTATGTAATACAGTTTTTAGAAATAGGGGCCCTAGGGTTGGCGAGATGGCTCAACACTAAAGAGCATTTGCTGCTCCTGCAGAGGACCCTCATCAGACAGTTCATACTGCCTGTAAATTCAGGTTCTGGAGATCTGATGATCTCTCACTGCCTCCAAGGGCACTACACACATGTGGTGCACATACATGCAGATAAGCAGATGCACATACACAGAGAGTTAAAAATAAATAAAGATAAAAAAAGAAATAGGTCCAGGCATAGTGGCACACACCTTTAATTCAAGCATTTGGGAGGCAGAGGCAGGTAGATCTCTGTGAATTCAAGGCCAGCCTGGTCTACATGTACATAGTGAGTTCTAGGGCAGCCAGGGATACATAGAGAGACCTGGTCTCGAAAAGAAAGAAAAGAAAAGAAACAAGAAATAGGGGTCCTTAATCTAGAAAATAAGACCTACCTTAAATTTTTAAAAAAGCTATTGTTGTTAGCTTATGTGCTTGTTTAAGATGGTCTCCCAGCCCAGGCTGGCCTTGAACTCTTCCTTCTTCTGCCCCATCTCCCAGATGGAGTGCTCGGTTTGCAGGTGTGTGTTTCTCTGCCTGCTCCTGCCTCTGATAATATCGTCAGTGCTGGGACAGCTGAAGTCATCATCTGTCCAAGCCTGCATCATTGCCAGATTTAAGGGTTCTGTAGGGAAGCCCCCACTACCAGGTCTGGCTGCCATAGCTCAGAAAAGTGGTTCCGGCAGTCCTTTTGACATTAAATAAACTCGGAAAGATGTTCCAGGGTGTAGTGGCTCCTTGATCCCGTAAGGCAGCCCTTAACCACCATGGTTGCTGTAGTCAAGAGTACCACCTCACAGCAGAGCACGTGCAGCCCACCTGCAGCTCTAAGATCCCTGCAGCACACCCTTCCCTTCAACTTTGTGTGGGTCCCGGGGATAGAACTCAGGGACTGTGTGGCAAGCACATGTCCCACTGAGCCATCCCGCAGGCCCAGAATGATGTGTATCTGAGTATATCCCCGTGCTATCCTGTTTTTCTCACATTTGATTTTGTCTTACTTTTTTCCTTTATAGGAGAAAACCAAAGAGCTAGCGGAAAAGCAGGCGCAACTGTAAGTGTGACCTAGATATCGTCCCCTCCCTTGCAACATCGAGTTCCCTGCAGGCTCCTTGGGCTTAACGCCAGACTTCAGCCACTCAGCCACTGCCCTTCTATTCCTTTTCCCTAACCACCCTGGGAAGCTGTGTGGAAAATTTCCTAGGTAGACCTGGTGGTGCAGGCACGTGACACCTGTGCTGTTTAGGAGCTGAGGCAGGAGGATTGCAAGCTCAAGGCTTGCCTGGGCTACATAGTGAGTACAAGCTCAGCTTGGGTAGTTAAGAACCTGTCTTAAATTATAAAGTAAAAACAGGGCCGGAGACATAGCTCCTGCCCTAGGATCTCCTATTGAAGACTCAGAGTGTAGCTAAGCGATAGAGCTCCTGCCTAGGATCTCCTGTTGAG
The DNA here is from genome assembly GCA_004026605.1 of Ondatra zibethicus. NCBI lineage: Eukaryota > Metazoa > Chordata > Mammalia > Rodentia > Cricetidae > Ondatra > Ondatra zibethicus. The sequence continues at coordinate 5,495 of PVIU01011354.1, read as the reverse complement.
GACTCGGAGTGTAGCTAAGTGGTAGAGCACCTGCCTAGGATCCCACGATGAGTTGAAGAAGTGACTTAGCACAGATAACCTGCCTAGCACTGGGGAGGACCGGGGTTCAATCATCAGCACTAAAACAACAGCAAACATTCCACCAAAGGTGTACCTGCTGCTCAGTGGTAGAACATTTGCCTAGCAACATAAGCACACTAAATTACCTAGATCATCTTTAACACAGAGAGGAAAGTTTTTTCTTTTCTTTCTTTCTTTTTTTTTTTTTTTTTTGGTTTTTCGAGACAGGGTTTCTCTGTAGCTTTGGAGTCTGTCCTGGACCTAGCTCTGTAGACCAGGCTGGCCTCGAACTCACAGAGATCCGCCTGCCTCTGCCTCCCGAGTGCTGGGATTAAAGGCGTGCGCCACCACCGCCCAGCAAGGAAAGTTTTTTTCTGAGTCTTCCCACCACTTACTCCCGTAAAGCACCCTAGCCTAGCGTCCATGGAAAGCACATCTGTACACTTGTATCACTGGTGGACTTGGTGGATCATTCTGGATAAATCTGTCATCAGGCATGCTGACACTGAGGTCTGTAGCACCTGCCCTGCTGGAATTGAAGCCTTCGTGAGATGCCCTCTCTGGGCGAATTGTCAGGATAGCAGTGGCAATGTCTGCACAGTGTATACAACGAGGGAGTCTGGGAACTTCAGCCTTGGTTCTTCCAGCATGCTAGTACTGAAAAATAATGCCCAGGGCTGGGGAGATGTCTTAGTGGGTAGAGTGCTTATTTGGCATGCAGGAAAGCATGGGTTCCATCTTCAGCACCCCCATAAACCAGGGGTGGGGGTATCCACTTGTAATCACGGCAGTCAGAAATAAAGGCAGGAGAATCAGAAGTTCAAGGTCACCGTTGGTGCATAGTGAATTTAAGGTCAGCCTGAAATACATGAGGCCCTGCATTTGAAAGAAAATGGCCCCAGACAGTATCTGTGAAATGTATAAGTGTTTGCACACATGACTGTAACCTGTGAAACCATGCTCTCATGCTAACGCTGAGGCTGAGCTGAGAAGATGGTCTCAGAACTCAGGGCACCTTGGGAGGGGACTGGATTTGGGAGGTCATGGGCTCCCCCTGCTGGTAGCGTGCTCCTATTTCAGAATCAGAGACATGCCTTTGTTAATGTTTCAGGGTTGTGCAACGACCTCTTTGTACAGTAGGACCAAAAGATGTACAGAGGGAGGACAGAGGACTAGGGTCCTGTCATCCTCAGTGACCATCAGAACGGTGTTGAGCTCAGGTTACCTCCCATTCTTGTCAATGTCACAAACCAGAGCCAGATGAGGCCACTGACTGGGAGTGGAAGTTAGGACCCCCGGAGTCTGCAGCTGCATGGGGAGACCAAGTGCTGCTTCCTTCTATGCAAACTAGCCGGAGGCAGCACTGATTCCAAAGGATGGTCGACAACATGGTAGGGCTCAGAGGAGTTGCAGAGGTATTGGTCCTGTTCAGTTAGGGTGAAGGGCTTTGTCTCGGGACAGCCAGGCTCGAGGAAATTGAGGTGGTGTGGATCTGATGGCAAACTGCTGAACATTCCTGCTGCACCTGGAAGTGCAGGTCAGACTAGAACCTTCCATCCCAGGGCCTATCTGCCTGGGTGGCCTAGGGCCTTAGCTTGACTGGGCTGAAGTGTAGCATGGGGTGGACCCTGCTTCCCCACTGACAGGAGGAGCCAAGGCCTTCCCTTTAGTTTTGCTGTTTCTGCTGTATTTCCAGAAATTTAGTCCCTAAGGCATGCTAATGGCTTTCTTTTTCAAATTCCCTTTTTCTTTTGAAAATACTGAATCACTTACAAGAACACAGAGCGGTGTGAACACGACAGTCAGTCCTATGAACTCATGTCTGGGCTTAGCCCAAATCTTTGTCTCTCTCTTGTGTCTGAGAATTAACGTTCCTCTGCTCCGTGGACATGGGGTCTGCTTCCCAGCTCTCCTCACCGGGAACTGCCCTCTTCAGGACCAAGCCCTTCATGTCAGTGTGACAGAATAGCAGACAGCAGCTTAAAGGAGGGCAAGTGCCTTTTGGCGCGTGGTTTCATTGGCTGCCACTGAGGGCTGGCCCTGCGCCCCTACGCTGTGGTGAAGCAGCATCCTGGCAGCAGGGAGAGGAGGAACAGCCGCTCACTTGGGGCAGCCAGGAAGCCGGGGAGAGAAGAGCCTGTGCCAGCAGGCTTCCTCCTCCCTCCTGCTTTGTTCTGTCTGGGTCCCCAGCCTGTGGAGTGCTGACACCCACATTCAGGGAGGGCCTCTACCCATCTCATTGATCCTAGCCCTTGGATTTCTGAATTAGGATCTCACTGTTCAGCCCAAGCTAATTTGAAACTCATTGTCTAGCCCAGAACTCAAGAGTATCCTAGCTCTGCCTCTTAAGTGCTTGGATCACAGGTGTACATCACCGTGCCCGACTGTTTACCCAACCTGCTTATCTGTGTTAAAGGACTCTTGCTGTTTTTGTGTACTGTGCCAAGCGTCCTTTTAAAAATACACTTTCCTTTGTAGTTGGGTTTTAGAAACTCCCCTCGTGGTTTCAGAGTTACTCTAAAACATTACCATCTTAGGTAGGGAGATGAATCAGCTGGTCAAGTACTTGCCTGAAGCATGAGAACTCGAGGTCGAAGTTTGATGCATAGAACTCGCTGAAACAAACAACAACAACAAAAAGCTGAACATGGGAGCATGCTTGTAGTCCCAGCACTGGACATGGAGAAGCAGGCAAACCTCTGGGGCTCACAGGCCAGCCTCCTCAGTGAGCCTTGGATCAACGAGAGACCCCTTCTCTAAAACAAAATGGGCAGTGCTCCCAAGGAACATTACCACAGATGGTTCTCTGAACTACACACACACACACACACACACACACACACACACACACACACACACACACACACACACACACCATACTCACAGCCCATAAGCACACACACCACACCACATCGCAACACACTACACAACCTTACACCATATTCATATCCCACACATAACACACACATAGACACCACAATACAAACACTACATACCCCCACACCATACTCATAGCCCACACATAACACACATACACACCACACTGCAAACACATTACACACCCCCACGCCATACTCATATCCCATACGTAACACATACACACCACAGACACACTACACACCCCCATGCCATACTCATATTCCACACAACACACACGCGTACACACCACACCACAAACATACTAAATACTCCCACACCATACTCATATCACACACACACACGCACACACACATACAGAAGGGCAGATGGACACATTTTCTGACCCCAAGTCCAAGAGGTGGGTCACCACACAGCTGCAGATAGTCACCCCAGGAAGACATCAGCCAGGGAGGGAAACAGTCCCTGCTGAGGGAGGGGAATCAGAAATAATGATTAGAGGGAAAAACACACTGGTAAGAGAAAGAACAAGGCTAAGTCAAGATAAACACAGATTAGAAATGCAAATTAAAGCATTTCTAATAGGAAATAATAGGGCTGGGATTGGAGCGAAACAAAAAAGTGAGAGGCAGGGAGGCCAAGGCAGAGAAAGAAATGTTAGTATATGTCAGTGGGGAGGCAGGGGTGTGTGTGGGGTGTGGGAGTGGTGGAGAGGTGATGTTTGTGGGAGGTGTAGGGTGTGTGTGCTGTGTGTGGTGTGGGTATGTGTGTGTCTTGTGGGATGTGTGGGAAGTGTAGGGAGCATGTGTGCGTGCGTGTATGTTGTTTTGTGATGTACATGTGTGTTGGGGGTGGGGTGCATGCACCTGCAGGGGCCAAAGGAGGCCATGTCCTTCTCTGGCATTCTGCCTTATTCCCTTGAGATAGTGTATTTCGCTGAGCCTGGAACTCACTAATGTGCCTAGGCTGCTGGCCAGCAAGAGCTCCCAGGATCCTCCTTGCTTAGAGAGGCTGCCTTGCGTTGTGTTGTTGCTGCCTGGGCTCTCTAGGCAGTAAGATATATGCAGGTCTACTTGGCAGTGTGGGACTTCCCACCCCTTTGAGTTCCTGGGGATATTGAGGAAGGCAGTGAATTTTGAAAACAAAATGGAGTTGGGGCCCGGAGAGTCCAGTGAATGCTCTTCTGACCGTGTGCAGCTCTTGTACATGCTGGGGTCTAAGTCGGGCCAGTGGGGAACTAGCAGGCCTCCATTACGCTGGGAGGCCGCGGCTGCTTAGTAGCTGACACAGGAGAGATGGTCACCAGCCACTTCTTCCCCCACCCAGGTGCAGGACAGAGAGGTCACCGTTGTTTGTGGACTAAAGTGAAATTAATGGCTGGGTAGAGCCTGGGACAGCAGGGGAGAGTTTGACAGCCCTGGGACAGCAGGACAAAGGCCAGGCCCTCTCTTGGGACTCCCTCACATCAGCCCCATTTAGGCCCCAGATGTTTCCATGGGCGTGGCCCTTTCCTCCGCAGCTCCAGGCATGTAGAAACATCAAATGCCAGGCGCTTGTGACTCCACAGTCTTCAGCTTTGATCTTCTCCAGGCACAGGCTGGGTTAGAGAGCCCCGCGCCTGCTCCTAGGCCTATATATCTGGATGCCCTACGATAGGTGGAAAAGCAGCCCCTCAGAACTTCCCCAGTGAGGGACATCGAGGCCACCAGGGAGAGATTCTTGGACTTTTCCTCATATGAGACCAGCCCAAGGCAGATCTTGGGGTGATCCTTCTGAGGGAGTGTGCATGGCTGTAGGGGCACATACCAAGTGGGGTGTTCAGATGTGGGCAGATCTTGGGGTGACCTTCTGAGGGAGTGTGCATGGCTGCAGATATGCATACCTAGGTGGGATGGTCAGCAGATGTGGCTGTAGAGACTTATGGGAGAATCCACCATCCTAAGCCGTAAGGACCCAGGGCGGGGCACTAAGGAGGTGAGAAATTGTGCGGGGTGTAGTAGTGCCAGCATTTGTAAAGCTGAGGCAGGAAGTTCACTGGTTCAAGGCCAGCCTGGACTACACAAAATTCTGTCTAAATAAATAAATAAAAGCAGTGCATACATGTTTACATTTTAGTGAATTTTGAAGGCCATAAAGGTAGTCCCAAACACACAGGGGTCCCAAGAGTCTGGTTAGGACAATAAAAAGTAGATGCAAGAAGTCACATTGAAGGATTGATACCCACACACCTCTTGGGACTGGTGTGTGACACACAGCAGGGGAGATGGTTTCAGGTGACCTAGTTGTGAGAGCCAGTAAAGGTCTAGGAGGACATCAAGGGAAACAGGTGCCAGTCATTGCCACTGCCCTCTGAAATGGGGATGCTTGGCTGGAAGGCGGCAAGCCTGAGATGAGTGGACCCTGGGATTGAACCCAGGGCCATGCACAAGCTAGACGATGTTCTACCAATGAGCTATTCTCCCCAGGCCCTCTCTGATGGATGGCAAGTGTTTACTACTGAGCCACATCCTCACTGGGGGATTCTAGGCAGGGGCTCTACCACTGAGCCACACCCCAGC